>WYDF02296795.1:0-15851 GCA_009867245.2 Adranes taylori | reverse complement strand
ATATATGGAACGTTGCAAGGTGTTAATGTATCAACCCCTACTAAATTCATCATAGAATTAGTTTATACCCGCTGAAGGGTTGTTATGAATGTTTTAATAGAGTTACTTTAAGACGTAATAACTTAATGATGACAATTAGATGAGTTAGTAATGATACCAATTAGATCAACACTCCCTTTTAGTGGGCATTCAAAGTTTTTGACCTAACAACTACACCACGACCGGATATTTAAGCCATTCAAATGTAATCCTTTCAAGTGATATTTAAGTCATTTGAATGGCTTAAATATCAGAGCGTGGTGTAGTTATTAGGTCGAAGACTTTGAAATTTTCCTATTTTAAAGAAATTCACGTAGTATGTTAAAAACGATTTTGTTTTAAAATCAAATTGGCTAGTCGCCAATTTGCCCAAAAAGATATAACATCGCCAACTTGCAAAACATAAAATAATAATTTTTTTATATCAACCATTATTTTTATTTTGTGATTTATATATGTAAAAAACATTATATTTAATAATTTGTATATATATATATATATATATATATATTTGAAATTTTTATATTACGTAAAAAATACCTAATGTTTTACAATATTTTTTATTTTAAAAGTTTGATATTGTAAAGTTTTTGTATTTTAAAAAACTTTCACACAATATATGTATCAAAAGATGTTGTGTGATATCAAATTAACTCGCCAAAAAAGAAATTCTATCGATAACACATCAAAAAAGTATGATGACAACAGTTTCATTTTACACATTTTTCTGTTTCGAAAATTATATATTTAAAAAACATTTATAAAACCGACAGATTTAAAAAAATATTTTATAAACTTTATATTGTAAAATTTTTCTATTTAAAAAAATTTCACGTAGTATGTACAAAACGATTTTGTTTTAAAATCAAATTGGCTAGTCACTATATTTTCAAAAAAGAAATACTATCGCCAACTTCCAATACATAAAATAATAAAATTTTTATATTATTAATTTTTTCTGTTTTGAGAATATTTTAAAAATTTGTTTTAATAATTTGTATACATTTGATTTTTTTATAGTTCAAAAATTATATTTAAAAAAATATATTTTTAAACAGTTTGCATTAAAAAAATTTACGTTTTAACATCGTAATTTTTTATTTTATAAACCTTATATTGTGAAATTTTTGTATCGTAAAAAATGTTATGTAGTATGTACAATACGATTTTGTATTAAAATCAAATTGGCTAGAAAGAAATACTATCGCCAAACAACTATCGCCAATTTTAAATTATTTTAAATTATATAACAAAAATTTTAATTTTTAATTTTTTCAATTTTCAAATTAAAATATTTAAGAAAAATATTTTTTAATAATTTATATATGTATCTGAAATTTTTATGGATCAAAC
This sequence comes from Adranes taylori, assembly GCA_009867245.2. Classification (NCBI taxonomy): domain Eukaryota; kingdom Metazoa; phylum Arthropoda; class Insecta; order Coleoptera; family Staphylinidae; genus Adranes; species Adranes taylori. The sequence goes on along the minus strand of WYDF02296795.1, from coordinate 14,459 downwards.
TTTGTTGTAATAAAATTTATATTAAAAAAAAAGTATTGAAAATAGATATACATTTTTTAAGTTGTACCTTTAACGAAGGGGGAGGCCTCCGTTACTGGGATGCGTGGCAAACAATTACTTGAATTGGGTAAATGTTTTTTTAAACTTTATTATTGCGTTACAATACATTTCTTATACTCAAGTGTAGAATGATTCTTGAATGGCTACTCGCTTGGCTGTCATAGAGGAATTGCTAGCAAAACCTGTGTAAAATTAAGAAGGCAAATTGAACAAAAATAAGTTTAATACAGGAACCTTTAATTTTAATTTAAAGAAGAAGTCGATTTCGAATTAAAAATTAGATTTCTGAAACTATAATTTTTGAGTATCTTTATTTTCGTACCCCCGAGAAAATTAAAATATTTTATATAATAAGGGCGTTAAATACTAAAACGGATAAAATTAACCTTACAATAAATACAATATGGTCATCGTTTGTATAGATTCCAAATGTAAATAAATTTATTTGAATTTGGTTACTTGATACAAATTCGAAAAAACTATACTTTTTGAGTCAATGACTATAATTGCCGCCTTACGTTACTATTTCTTTTTCCAAACTGTCAATACATGTTTTTTGCTTTTTATACCCCATTCTCACTTTAAATTGGTTTTACTCTCGCAAAACCCAAAACCGTAATGACTAGCAATTATCCTAAAAAGTCTTCGGACACTTATTGTGCTGTTTTTCGTTTTCATTATTTTTATGATAAAATTATAATACATTTTGTATTTGAGAGTTGCATCAAGGTAAATACCGTGCAAGTAACACGATGAAATGTAGATTGTTTTTGTTAATTCTTTAGCGCGTGTCAAACATTAATTGATTTTATTTAGTTCATGCATTAATGAAATTGGAAAACATTCGACATGTTCGTAGAACATATTTTAATGTAAATGAAATAAATAATTGGAATAAATTTATTTTTTGAATCAATAAATTTTGAACTAAAAAACTGATGTTGGTACAAATCTACTTCTTAAAATTTTTAAAATCTATATTGTAAAATTTTTGTATTAATTTGTTTACATTATTTTTTTACTATTTTTTATATTCATTACTATTTGCGTATAATAATTTTTTAACGACTAACTTTTTACTCATTGTTTATTTTTTTATTGTTGCAGGTAATATTTTTCAAAATTGCTGGTACCACGTAAGTTGATTTGTTCCAATTCTTATATTAAATAAAAGTAATTTTAATAATGAAGAGGTCGTGTAATGAAATTGTATGATATATTGTATATATTGTAGACTAAAGCAGCGTTTCTCAACATTTTTTGGTCCGCGGACCAGTAACAGTTGTCAAAAAATCTCAGGGACCAACGGTTGTTTTTTTAACAAAAAAATATATTTTTAATAACAATATTTTTTAACGTGGACCGATAAAGAGTCTCCGCGGACCGGTGACGGTGTCCGCCGGACCGGCAGTTGTGAAAAGCTGACTTAGACGATAGCAGAAACTAATGTTTTCAACCCTAATTCCCTCTCAACCCTCTCTCTTCATTTTGAAAAATCTGACAATTTTTAGCGAATTTCATAAAGGGTTTTCTGAGATCACCCTAGAATTTATTTTCAAGTATATATTTCATTTTGATACATGATTTCATGTAGCTACGGATTTAATTTACGGAAATTTAAATAATTTATAAACTTTTGTCCGGAACTGCTCCATTGTAAGAAACAGTAGGATGTACCGTTCCGTCTGTACCGTTATTTCTATACTACATACCTTACATAAATGTTCAGATTGCGATTAGGTCAAGAGTTTTTTTTGCTTGCGTCAAAACATTAATGAAAAAGTCATAGTTTCGTGATTAAAAGACGTAGGTTTTAATTTCACTACTACATACAATCAGAAGTATTTAGTCATGCCAGTGAAGCGCATTTTAATTGTCTCTAGATTATGTTGTTCTTGTTTGTTGAATGTTCAGAATGTGATTATTTTGAATTTCAAAATAATCTAATTTAGTTTAAAACAAATTTATCTTTAGTTAATTTATACTGATTACTTAAGTGCAGTAGAATATTTATAATCTGTCAAACATATGGCCAAGACTTGTCTGTGGGACTACTGAATGTTCAGGTATTTTATAATAATTAACAACATTAATCGTCTAAGAATAATATCTTAGACCACCGTTTCTCAACATGTTTTGGTTAAGAAACGAAATTTATCGTCTGAGGATAATATCTTAGACCAGCGTTTCTCAACTTTTTTGGTCCGCTGAACGGATAAAATTGTGAAGAAATCTCGCGGTTTCGTTTTAACAAAAAATTATTATATTTTGAATTTTTTTTAATGCGGAGACCTAAAAATTTTCCGCGGAGTGGTTGAGAATCTAGAGACACACAGTCCGATTTTATTTCTAGTATTTCATCCCCTGTAATTTTGGTGTCTATTTGCTATGTACTACGTACATATATATAAAAAACTAAACTAAATTATTTTATTATAATGCATTTATTTGGTTTCAAACGTAATATAAATAATATAAGTACATTATGACTACACAGTGCTTAATTATGATGAAAAGGTGTTAGCTTGATTAACAAATAATATTTTTAATAACATTGAGCCAGCTTCCAATCAATCGTTCCCTTTGCACTAAGAATATTATTCATCTGCTCCTTCAAACCTTTATCGTATTTCGTGATATCACCTGCGTCAATATTTGCTGCGACTTGTCCATCTAATTCGTGTGCATTGAGATTACCAGATTGTATGAACGCATCTGCTTTTTCTATATCATCAATCTGCATATCTTTAGCATTGGAGCTGATTGCCTGTTTGAAACTCTTCAAACTTTCTGCTGCCGCTTTACTTCTTTCGGTGATTCCATTAAGATCTATATGGGCTAGTTTTGATGCGCTGTCTTTTTTGACGCCACTGAAATATTGAAAATATGATAAGTTGGTGTTTATAACTATTAAAACGAAACGCGGTTAAAACAAGGAAGAACTACATAAACATTAATAGAAGGATTTTTGTTTTAATTTCAAGGCTTGCTCTCGTTTCTTCTTAGTTTGCTTAGATTGAGCAGTTGATACTTATAAATTAAGTAAGCAATCCAAGACGGATAGACTTAGCGAAGAGTTGTTAACATTAAACATGTCGTATGCTAGTGAAAGCCAGACGAAGAGTAGTTAACATTTAGAGGTTCATCCAAACTTCTATACAGGAATTAAGGATAAGTTAAAAACACATAAAACATCTCATTTACATATCCGCTAAGTTAGAATTTTATCATGAGAGATGTAGAATAGCAATTCTCTTTCCGACGGAAGAAATAAAATCAGTGACGTTAGTATAGTAAATTATACAAATTATAGATACGACCGTGGAGAATCTCTGATTGGCTAATTAATAGCATCGTTATCAGTGAGAATTTATCTGATTACCAAATAATCAATCAGGAGTATTAGCGTCAATTGCGGAGCGTTGGATGTGTGTGTAAAGGCGGTAGGAGTCATTGGTTAATAATCAATTATGGCTAGGGTAAATTCATCATAGCTGTAGTAAATTAGCAGATTAAGGTTCATAGGTGATCGGAACAATATACATTAGAGCATAGCAAATTATTAAAAGTAGGAAAAAGTAGAACTGATAATCCATGTAATTGGAGTGGGAATTGAGTTATCTGCTAGAAACGTTTAAAACCCTCCGTACTCTGCACACAATAGTGAATCTTGTATTAACTGAGCAGTTGCTATGTTAGTCTGATTTTTGAACATGAAATCCATGAATTAATTCTGATTAAAGTTATAATTAATTTCTAAATAAACTAAATGAATAAATTAGAGTGTCACATTTAGAAGTAAACGGTTGTCGGGAATAAATGAAATAGTTATCTCATGGATGAAGCGACAACAAGGTTAGAGTAAATCGCTAGTAACACGTTTAATTATTGTACGAATTAAAACCAATCGATTCCAATTATTTAAAGCAACTATGTATAATTATAAAATAAGTTTGTGTAGTAACTACAAGAAAAACTGTAAGTAACTTTATTGATAATTACCTAGAAATTAACCGATAATGTATTATGACTAGCATGTTATTTTATTATGTGTCAATTATGTGTATGAACGAAGATTTTATTGAATTGCATGTATGCTTTCTTTAATAAACGAGATTTAAAATATGAAATGATTTACAATAATGTTAAATGTTTAAATATTAAGTTTCTCGCCTTTATGTAATAAATTCTTCGTTAATGAGTATTGAATATGAATCTGTCGAAAATAATACAATTTACATATATACAGGATGTACACTTTCTAATTCAGACAGTATTGCTATCTCCTAAAGCAGAAGAGATGGAGAAACATTTAAATGGAAAAAAATGTAGATAATTAAAAAATAAACTAACAACAAACATCAGACTTCAAATTTTCAGAGCCGTATTTGAAATATTTACAAAAAAGGAAATTTTGCAATTTTCTAAAATTTACTCTAGCATGGTTATTTTTAATAATAGTAAAAGACTTTTAAAGTGGTTTTTTGTTAGATAAGTAACATCCTTAGTTTACCTTAAACACTTATGTAATACACCGTTTCGTAACTGCGTAGGCACCATCAACATTCTTTTTTTAAATACGTATCTGATTTTTTTCAACAAATCGTTTCAAAATTGTATTTGAAATACAACCCTGTATGATAAAGAATAATTTGTTACAGTTTTTGTTGATTTCAACATGGGTCTTATATTAAAAGCCGGTCCTGCAGCGATTTGCTGCACTTACGATATATTTAGTGTAGCAGGATAAAAATGAAACGCTAAACATTTTAATCAGAAAGACCTTCTTAATTTTTAGGAAACTTGTGCTTGATAAAAAAAAATTTAACAATTAAAAATTTGATTAAAAATTTAACAACGTTCTCTGACATTTTGATTTAAAAAGATCAACTAGGAAGAATTATGTATTTTAATATAAATTGTTTATCAAGCACTAGCTTGCCAAAAACTAGGTAGATCATTTTGATTAACAGTTTTTGGGTTTTTTAATCTGCTAAACTAAATATATCGTAACTGGAACTAACCGAAGCAGGTCCGGCTTTAAAAATAAGAACCACGTTGAAATCAACAAAACATGTTAAAATGATTTTTATCATACAGGGTTGTATTTAGAACACAATTTCGAAACTTCAATAAACAAATGAACCAGGCCCGTATTTAAAAAAATAAAAATCCAGTTACGATAAATTTAAAAAAATTCCAAAATCTTGTCTATTGTAAATATTTTAAATACGGCTCTGAAAATATAAATGCTGATGTTATTTGTTTGTTTTTTAAATATCTACAGTTTCCCTATTTAAACGTTTCTATATCTTTTCTACTTTAGGAGGTAGCAATACTGTCAATTAGAAAGTGTACACCCTGTATACACCTCAGAAGGCAACGCCCAAACCATGTCGCAGCGTATCCATAAACTTAGCATTGACTTCTATTAGTGCAATCACTTTTGTAGATATAATGAACTGTGTTGTTGACTGTATGTGTGAACTAGCTAAACCCGACCACGCTTCGCTGTGGCTAAGTCAGATGTGAAATGAACCTGAGTCTGATGTCAAATGTTCAAATTGACATGTTCAAATTGCCGTGACCAGCGATATGCCTAACAAAGTTTCAAGAATATGTGTTCCCATATTCCCGTGTTCCCATATTCCTGTGTTCCCATATTCCCGTGTTCCCATATTCCCATATTCCCGTGTTCCCATATTCCCGTGTTCCCATATTCCCTATTTAAATACTAACTATTTAAATGAACTATTTCGTGAGAGGATAATTGTAACTAATGGAATGGGTCGTTGTCCTACAAAATCATCTGATTTTAATCCTCCTGATATCTTTGTATTTGCTACTTTTAAAAATGAAGTCTGTAGTGCTACATGAAACAACGTTGAAATCCGGGCAGCTGTATATTCGGGGGATGATTTTTATCTATTATGACAACTAATACGCGAAATATTATAAAATAATTAAGTTATAAATTTGTTAGTTTCTCTCACTTTTCTAAAGACTATAATATAATTAAAATGAAAATTGGTTAAAATAAATCAAGAAAAACTATGATGAATTGAGAACTCACTTAACAATTTCATTCAGTGCATATACGGCCGTTGCTGTTTCATTCAAAGCACATATTATTTGGCCGGCGAGAACTTCTTCCATATCATTGTGAAGTCGAATTCCTTTTTTACCAATTTCTTCAATTTCGGCCGTCATTGTTTTCAAATTGTCGACCAACTTCTTAGCGTTGATCTTCTGAACGATCGCACCATTTTTCTTAGATGAAATCGATTTATCAATGATTTTTTTCACATCACGGGCGTTTTTCCCTACATGGGTGTAGAGAACCTTAGTCATGGCAGTCGATTTCGGATTTTCAAAATATACTTTATCTGTAAATAATGAAAACCCCATATCATTTATCTGTAAATGTTTTATTAAACTACATCAGAGAACATAATATGTTAATGTAAATAGTCTTTTTGCGGATGTAAGGTATGGTTTAGAAGCAGCGGATATTAAACATAAACAAGAGCATTTTATATTGCATTAAATGACCGACTTCCTTTTATTAATTTTATTAACCCGAGCGCTCTCGGTTTGTGGCCATTATCAGGCAAATATACAATTATTATTTTTCATTATAATTTATAATTTTAATTACAATTATTATCTTTAATTTACAATATATTTGCAAAATTACTGTAATTTTCTACTATATATTACTTTTGTTACTTGGTAATAAATAGTTGGAAACCTTAGTATTGATATACATTCACTTAACAAAGTATATAATCGAAATTTGTGAATAAAATAAAAAATATTTAATAATCAATGAAATTTATATTGACGCCTTCAAAATGTGCCTCATTTGAAGGAATACACTTTCTGCACTTTTGTTTTTTCACTGCCAGTGTTACATATCTTTTGAGGTTTTACGTATAATTTAACGTGAAACCTAAATACTTATACATTTTTTACAGTTTCAATCACATTTCCTCCAAACTTAAATTTGTCTTTTTACTGCTCATCACACCTCCCCTCAACACGTTCGCTTTTTCCACATTTACTTGTAAACCTCTTTACTCCATGTATCGTTGCTTCCGTTTTTTTCCCGTTCTCGCCATCATACAAAATCAGCCGCATATCCAGTGACCATACCTTCTCTTTACCACGTATTACTCTTCCACACTGCCCGTTCTGCAACACATTTTCTAAATCTAACATGTAAATACTAAACAAGTTAGTACTCGTTGGCCACCCTTGTCTTACTCCCTTCCTCATTTCAAACCATTCAAACACGCAAGTTTTCACTCTTCTTCTTATTTTTCGCCATTCGTATATTACTTTTACAATCCCAATTATTCTTTCTGAAATTCCAACTTCTTTCATGCTCATCCACAGTTTGTTTCTAACTATGTTGTCAAATGCTACTTATAAATCCAAAAACAATAGATATGATTTATTTACAGTATAACAATTCATAATTTTTGATTACCAAATTATCATTTGTAATAATACCTTCTTATCACTCAAATATCTCACAGTCCTTCATTGTTCTTCCAAGCTACCTATGTACTCCTTTATATATCGGTATTACTTCACTTTTCTTCCATTTCTATGGCATACTCTCCCTCCTACTGTAAATTTTGTTAAATCCTGGTGCCTCAATTTCTTTCTTATTTAGACATCCCCAAACTTCATTGGGAACTCCATCAGATCCTGCCGCACTTCATTTGTCCATTGTCTTTATTATCTGTAATACTTCCTTTTCCTTTATATCCTCCTCCTTCTTATGTGTACTATTTCCACTCCTCTCTCTCCCTTTTCTCCTCCCCCATATGAGCACTGCATTTGCTCTCCCACTTTTTTTTACTTACTGTGCATTCTTCTCTATCATCGCCCCATTCATTCGTCGATAATTTCGATCATCACTTTCACACTTCAACCTTTTTCTTTTTCCTCTGCCTCCCGCTTGCGCCGCTTACCATCATAGACAAACAAAAAAAAATTCATTCAAGTCTTGTTTTAGATATTTCTTAACCTCGACATTGCCACAAAAATGATCACTAACAATTTAAATGTTATAGTTACGAACTTTAGTATTAATTTGATTAAATCCTAGATAAAAATAAAGTCTAACCTCCTGCGCTAGCATCTCCGTCATTTACAGTGGAATCATCTTTTCCTTTATAAGATACAGTATCACTAACGGTAATAATTTGATTAGCATTCTTTTCTAGTTCTTCTTTAAGTGAATCTGCCAATTTAGCTACTGATTTCACTTTCTTCATATTTGTTAGCAATCTAGATGTATACCCATTTACACCCAATCTGCTGATATCCAATGCAGCTAGATCTCCTGAGGATACTTGTGCAGGATTGGATTTAACCTTCTTCACCAATGATCGTGTTGATTCGGCAATATCCGATACGATTTTGATCAGTCTAGTCAAACCTACTCGTTTTAGTATTGTACCGGACACTTTAGTGTACCTTAAATGAAATATAATAAGTAATTATTACATGAAATATAATAAAATTACAAAGTTAAAAAAACCAGGCCAAATATACGTAACTAACAAGTCCCTTCGCAGCTTCGCTTGCTATATTGTAAATATCAACATATATTATATCGACGTCAACTCTTCTGCCCGCGCATACAGCGCGGACAGCGCACAGCCGTGGTAATGTATATAAATTTTCATTTTGATCGGTTGAACGGTGTAGAAGTTGATCTACTGTCCGCAAGAAAAGTTCTGCTAATCTGACCCCGCTTTTACCCCTTCAAGAGCTGAAAATCCAAATTTCATCTTAGATGTGTCTAACGCCTTTGAATGAAGAATATTCTTGCCAAATTGCAACTTCCTAAAGTAATTAGTTTCTGAGATACGGTAATTTTAATTTTTTGTCTTATACCCGTTCCACCCCAGTTTCATCTTACAAAATCAAAATTTTGTCTTACATATGTCGAATAGATTTGAAAGAGGAGGTGCGGGGAATTGAAAAGGGTTTTGTTAGGATTGTGAGACATAGGGATGGAAAAAAAAGGTAAGAAGGAAAGGAAAGGGATAAAAAGGATAAAGGAAAAGAGAGGAAAAAGCAGGGAAGAAAGGTTACGTGGACACAATGCGGGAATGAATGAACAGGTAGGAGAAAAAAACATGCATGTGAGGATTATTTAAGTTAGTTATAGACAGAAGGTTCTGGTGAGGCAATATTGAAGAAAATTTGATGGGATGTTGTGGGAAGAAAACGGAGGGATGATACAGCTAAAATCGTAATTGTTTCATAGCATTCTTAATTTCCTTTTATGTAATTTGTAAAGGATTTTTATTATTTTTGTATTAATTTTGTTCACTGTAACATGCTAAATTTCGTAATGTTAGGATGTAAAAGAATTATGCTAATAACAGTTGTTATTATTATTATAACTCATTTTTATCAAGAATATAAAACTCATGAATATTCTACATGTACTCTTAAGATTATTTCTCTATTCTGTATTTTTATGTTTTGGCTATTAACATTAAGATGATTTATAAAGTTAAACTTGTAGGATTGGATAAAGGGTTAAGAGAGTCGAACGTACTTTAAACAAGAACTATCTTTAGGAGTTTTGAAATCTAGTTAGAACTTTTAGACTTATAGGGTCGAAAGTCCACAGAACCGGGGGCGGGGGATAATGTAACGGGCAAACATTACCGTTCATATTAACTTCAATCCATTCATTAGCTTCGAAGAATATTCAAAAATCGAGCATCATTTCTTATGTGATCTACTTATAAATACTTCGTGTCGTAATTTGAATTATTCTTTGAATATAAAGTTCTAATGCCAATGTGTGCGAGCCCTGGAGAAAAAATACAATTTTGTTCTGTCGGACAGGAGGATTAAGCCACTGAAGTAACGCTTAGCGGAGCTCCCGAAGTTGGCGCATGTGAAATAAGCTACCGTCTGTGGGTTTTAAAAATGGCTAAGCGCTGTAACAAAAGAGCACGAGATACTACACATAAATGAAATCTTAAACGTTCTAGAATATTTCGAGGATCATTAATTTACGGCTTATTGCAGTCGGCTCTGGGCCAGGAATACATACGGGATATAAAAAAGTCAAATATTCGTACATACCGTCAATTTTGTAGTGAAAAGTAAAATAAAAATCAAACGCAAAAGTACGTCCCTTCCTCCGCTGAAATATGGAGAATTCAAATATGTAAGTTTATTTTATAATTCTTGTGAGTTAGAAAGAATTCTAACATAATAAATCAATGATTTCATTGTGAAATAAATTATTTCAATGCTTCAAGTTCACGTCTAACTTTAATAAAATAAAATCTATTAAACATTCATAATTAATTGAAAAAATCTCAATAAATTTGTTAAATGCTATGTACTAATAATTGCCTGATTAAAGCAAATGCTAATTAACTGTTTCTATATTTACTTGCGTGTAGATTATAAGATTTTGAGATGGAAAATTAATGTTTATATGATTAGATTAAATCAAAGTAAATTTGTGCTTTATTACATCGTAAGTCGTCCTGTTCCCTTGTAATTTCTTTTTAACTAAATAAATTTAGTAATTATATTTGGCAAGCGAGAGAAAAAGTTATTGAAAGTATACCGACCCGGCTTTTTTATATTAGATCAGAGAGTGATTCTGTTGATAGAATTTCTTCTCAGTGTAACTCTTCCAACTAATAGTTAATAAACTTTAAAATACTATAATAATAATAATAATAATAAAATATCCATTCATAGCAAATTGGATTTGCCATGAATTAATCCGTCACATTTCTTTTTTGAAATTTATCTACAAATCTCAAAAATGTCGTCGTGTTATAATGTTATAATAATAATGTATAACTGACAATTGTCAAAGAAATGTAATAAACAAAATTTGTACTGCAGATTGAATGTGTCTAGTAAAATAACAAAATGTTGATCACTTTATAAAAAAGTTGCCTCACCTGATAGTTTCGCGTGAAACAGTTGCTAAAGTGGTCAAATCTCTTAATGCTACAATCATTCGGCCTAGCAATTGATTCCTGACTTTTGATTGAAGTTTTGATGATCCCGCCAAGATATTTTTATATCCTTTAAATATTTCACGCAGATCGGATATGAATGGACCTAGATTGTTTTTGGTTATGATTTTAGCCGCCGGTTGCAGGTACCTATCATCAATCTGTTGATCTGCAAAACTCACTAGACCATCCAACACTTGACTTACGGTTTCAGTGCTGATATGTTTATTATTAGTGAAGTCATCTGATTCAAATGGTTCTTGTTCACCTCCTGTAGATTTGAGAAATGTTTAAAAAAGTTTTGTATCGACTACGAAATATGTTAAATAATTTTCGTATCGGAGAAATCATTTGTTTGTATCATTTGTTGACTCTTGCTGATCTGATCTTGACGGGAATGCCAAATTAGATTTAGAAACTTTTGAAGCTATAGTAGTTTACATGGACTAGGTTCCAGATTTGTAAAGTTATGTTCAGGATCACAGTTTTTTAAAATCTGCGTAATTAACACAGATCACAGTATTTTAGTTGCGTATTGAAGAATGAAACTTAAAAAGATACAAATCCTTTTCAGAAATAGTAGTGTCCTGTCGCTATTGAAAGTTTGGCAAAATAGAATATACTTTAATTTTCTGGTGTTAAAAGTCGTTTTTATTTTAATTATCAAAGTTGGTTCTTTAATTTTACATTTACATTACTAATTGATCTAAATGTTGATTTACATTACTAGTTGATGCCGGATATATAAAACATAGTTTTTAGCTATCCTACAACACATTGTTTCTACATGTTCTTAGATTCGTGTGCGTAAAAATCAACGCAATAAAATCCAAACTTGAGGAAAATATATATGAAAAAATGCGCTCCAATGAAAGCTTTCCAATGAAAACTTTTTGAACAAAAATGTTGAGGAATATTGAATCTTATCATGAAAGAAATATATATTCAATGGTTCTTACTTTGATGTACAACAATATCATATTCTCCCTTTCCACCTTCAATAGTTTCTTCCGTATCATCAGGTTCAGTACTGTTATCATTATCTCCATCTGCTTGAACATATTCAACATCTTCAGTCGTACCAAGGTTATTGCCTAATGTCAGTACCTTAGTGCGTTTAGATATAACATCTTTTCTAATAATCTCAATCATTTTAATCAGTTTATGGTCTTTTGAATGCTTAAGCTCTCTAATCAATTGTTTCATCAATCTAACTGAATGCAATCTCTTGTATCGTGCCAAACCATTGACATCTTTATTAGTGACTTTGTTAGGTGATTTCTTGATCTTGTTGTGTAGTTTCTTAATTCTTGTGGTGATTTCGTTAAGTGTCTTAACTGTTTTAGTGAATACGGGTTTCCTTGCTTTTGTTCTGAAAAGAAAATTCTAAATTAAAATTCTGCTTTATGAGTTTTGACTTCTTGAGTTTTGCATAATTTTATAACAACTAATGTAAATAAATTTTAGAAAATTTAATACAAAAATTACAGACTATATTTAAATCATTGAGTAACTAGCTCAAAGCCATTTGGTCTTTTGAGAGTAATGCAGGGAATTCCGTAGTTATCCCATCACTAGCATTCCGAGCGCTTTTCATTCCATAATAATGCCTAAATTGCACCTAAAGTACCGTGTTGATTGTTAATACGCCTATATTATAGTTTACTTTGCACATCCTTATGTTTCTTTTTTTTTAGATTTTTTTTATCAAATATTTCTAGTAGCGGAGCGGTTAGTTATTCTCTTATTTCGTGGTGATGCTATAACAATATTGTGATGTGTCCACAATATTGTGATCTCGCCGTAAACTTGTCGATGCGCAAGTACACAGAACAAAATAATTTAAAATGTTAGATAATCAATTTTGCACTGGTATGTTGAGGATGAGTCCCTCATACTCAAAGATATTTTGCATAAAGATTGTACTAAATACATTTCATAATATTTAAAAATCATTAAGAAATTAATGGAATTTCTGGGGGATAAGGGCTACGGTCCTTATACTCCTAGATAGTTCACAAAACATTCATTCCTAGATAGTACATCATTACTATGCATGTTTTATGCAGGTAATACTATTATTGTTAATAAATCGAAATATTATTTAAAAGCAATTAGGAGTAAGACTCGCCACGGCGTGCTTATTTCAATGTCATTAGTACAGTCTTTTTATACATATACTTATATTGCAATATTACAGTTTATTGCATTGGATTTTAAAGTAAACAAACTTTGTGTGCATAACCGTACATACATCATTTATCAATTCATTTACCTAAATGACGTATTGTAATAACCTTTGATATAGCATATAAAATGACTGATTAGCTTTAATAATCGAGATTATCAAGTTAGCATTATAACTGTGCATTTCACTCTAAACCACATCGATCTAGCAAATTTAGTTCTAGTTACGAGCCAAAGAAAGAGTAAATTCAATTACCCTTTTGGTCAGTTATAGTGACTTCTGAATTAACACCCGTTTAAATTAAATATAATATTATTTTGTATATAAAATATTATATATGTTTTTAGTTATATTACAATGAAATCTATACGTAATTAAATTTTGTTTATATTCATATTATTTCCAAACGTTCACTATTCGCTTTAAAATTCAACTTACTTCTAAATTTATGAAAGAAACGGTAACATTAAAAAAAACTACCTGGAAAAAGCTGTAGTCCAGGTACATACAAATTGTATAAGTTGCCGCTCTATAAATCTAAAACATTTGATCGACGGTCAACTCATTAACGTCGAACAATTACTATTCTCGGAATCTTCTGATAATTTATGTATCTCGTTCTGTTAGAAAACGGTGCAGTATTTATTGGAATACTGCTTCCTCTCACACTAGGCTCGCCAAATTTTAGGGGGTTTGTTAAATTGAGAATTTCCATAATTGAATCCTTATATGGAATCTTATAATTGAATTGAATCTTATAATTAAAATCTTATAATTGAATTCTTGTCACCGTATGTTTTATGGGTTTTAATGTTCATTGCTTGATATCTGGTTTAACATATTGATTTTTTTCATGTCATATTCAGTTGTTTTACGATGCTGTTTTCTTATCAACTGAATCTGATTTGTGTATTATATGATGTTTCCCTATGAACTGAATTTATATCACTATTAACTTCTACTATAATAATGTTTTCATATCAACTGAATCTGTTGTGTCCATTATATGATCTGTTTTCATATCAACTGCACTGTATTTACCACTAATAATACTGCATTTGACGACAACAACACTGCCTTTGCCGCTTTAACATTTTTTTAATTGAAAATGGTATTATCTCTATTTTGAAACTTTAATAGATAATTGCATTGAAAGTAATAGAATACTTAAAGGTTTCTACTTCGAT
>WYDF02296784.1:0-15852 GCA_009867245.2 Adranes taylori | reverse complement strand
AATTGACAAGCTTTCTAAGAATTAAATATTTTTGATTAAAATTTTGTGCGTTTTTTATCCTGCTAAACTAAATATATTCTAACTGTAACTAACCGAGGCAGGTCATGTAACTGGAACATGTAACTGTAACTGGAACTAACATGTACAATGTAACTGTAACATGTAACTTAACATATAACTGAAACATGGAACTGTAACATGTAACTGTCACATATAACTGTAACATGTAACATGTAACATGTAACTGTAACATGTTACTATAACATGTAACTATATCATATAACTGTAACATGTAACTGTAACTGTAACATGTAACTTAAACATGTAACTGTAACAAGTACCTGTAACATGTAACTGTAACATGTTGTTATAACATGTTGTTATAACATGTTGTTATAACATGTTGTTATAACATGTTACTGTAACATGCAACTGGAACTAATGAGGCATGCTTTGAAAATATAAACCATGCTGAAATCAACAATAACTGTTACATCTGATCTTTAATCATACAGGGTTGTATTTAGAACACCATTCTCAATGTGCTGAAAAAAAATGTAGGCCCATATTTAAAAAAGTTCCGAAACGTTGTAGTACATAACTGTTGACGGTAAACTTAGGTATGTTATTGATGCAATAAAAATTTACTTTAAAGTTTCGAATTAGTTTAAAGTATTGTCGGAAATAAGAATGCTAGAGTAAATTTTAGAAAATTGCGAAATTTAGTTTTTTGTAAATATTTCAAATACGGCTCGTAAAATTTGAATGATAATGTTTGTTATTTATTTGCTTCTTAATTATCTACAGATTCCCCCATCTAAACTTTAGGAGTTTATATGGGGAGATAGCAATACTGTCTCTATTAAAAAGTACACACCCTGTATTACTAAATTGTAATTTACAAAAAAGTGTTTGAATTAAAATGCAAAGAGCTTTAAACACAAGTACAACAAATTTATTTCAATTTCTATATATAGTAGTTTCTCCTGAGATAGGTCTTTTAAAATCGAAACGTCAAAACCCCGCGTTCTATTGTAGATAACGTAATGACACTAATTCCTTTAGATCTATATTGTAAGTTACAAATAATATAGATCTGCAATACAAAAATTGAATTACTGGGATAAATTAAAAATGGCGGATCGTCGACATATTGGACCTAAAAACAAAATAAAATTTTCCTACAAAGTGAAAAAGTGCACAACTTGCAAAGTAAAAAAGTGTAAAAGTGATACTACGTGTTTTTCCATTTCTTTTTTGTGGAAAATGGCAATCTAATGAACATAAAGTAGATGAAAGATATGACAAAAAAATTTACGCAATAAAAGTTTTGTAACGTAAAAATTAAATTCTTATTGAAATAATTTTAAAATATTGATTACCTTAAATATTCAAACGGAAATGCTTCTAGTAGCAACATACGCCCAACATATACTAAATAATTAGTTAAATAAACTTATTAATTATTTATCTTGACAATTATTTATTATAATTTTCTATTCTACATACTTTTAAATTATTGAGCAATTTATTAATTAGTTCCACTTATTCAAGTTTACGGCTAGAGAAACAAAAAAAAATTAATAAAGTTATTTAATATAAAATTATGTCTTGATTGATAGTACATTTTGCCCGATAATTGAGTTTAATTTACATTATTGGGTCGGCGATAGCGCCACAAGGATGAATCCTAAAACATCATACTTGTATAGGAAAATAAAACTCTCGCACAAAAATAAAGTTTTTGTAACGTGTAAAGAAACAACTTCCTTATGTCACAACTAAGGTGACCATCCTTTTTGTTGTTTGTATGTTTGGAGTCCAATTTAATATTACTGTTTCATTACTGAGTATGGCACATACATTATTGCTGCATGATGAATTGTTATATTTCTATCATTTGATCGTAAATGAGCCATTAATTGCAGCTTTTGATTGGTTACCGCGCCATCTGTAGCCATTCCTTGGTATTACACCAATACTGCCTGGCTTTACATTACATTCATTTAGAAACATTTGTCTAAATTTTAGACAGCCTATCATCAATATGTGAATGTCGCTTGTACAGTATTCAACAATTTCGGTTTTCATATTCAATTAATCGTTTTTATGTTGTTCATGCCATTTTAAAAATTATGCTCTACCTTCCACGCTCATGCTATCGCAATAATAAAATTCTTTACTTGATAGAATGCCAATATAGTTTTCCTTAATTCAATAATATAATATGAAAAATATCACTAATATAATATGAAAAACTCTTCACTTTTCTTTTAGGCAGTAGGTCCAGACAGTAGATGAAGAAGATGAAGAAGACTAAAGAAAACTACGGCTAAACGTTAACAGTGGAAAAACAAAATGTACTTTATTATATCTCGTGAAAAAAGGAATAGACACATCCTACTATCAACTATTAATAGTAAAGTACTTGAAAATGTCAACAAGAGGAAATCTATGCTACTTAAAGTACTATCACGCATGAATTTTCGTAAAATCAAAAAGAGGATTTATCGAACAATAATTAGACCAGTTCTTATCCATTAAGATATGAGTATTCACCAAAAGAGGGGAACAAGTATTGGACACGTGGGAGCCTAAACTTCTTCGACAAATGTACGGAAGGAAAATGGAACCTGACGAACACGATATAGTAGAGTTGGCTGAGAAACCTCGAATATCAGTACAAGTAAGATGGGCAGGAACCTGCGGAGAATTGAGGGAAAAAGAGTGGCACGCCCGGTATTCCATTCACTACGTGGCGTACGATAATATCGAGTTTGTGGGTGAAGAAGGCTCACTCTTTACTGAGAAGCACGGAATAAAGTGGTTGAGATAGCCCGGGCTTTTCCTGAGTTGTAGCACCGGTGGGTAGATATAAATTGTGGCCGAATCCGCCACGCCTATCTTTCATATACTGGAAGTTAGAAGTGTTGAGTGGAACAAAAGTTGCTATATTTAGTTTTAAGCACCGTACCTTCTACGGTGGCGGGTTTAGTTGACTGAAAGTCCGCTGACGGAAAGACAATTGGGCGTCTTAATAACCTAACAACTATTAATAATCCTGTAAGTCCGCTGACGGACTTAAGACTGAAAGTCCGCTGACGGAAAGACAATTGGGCGTCTTAATAACTTAACAACTATTAATAATCCTGTAATAACCAAAGTATCATTAAATGGAAATTTCATCAAATGAAATTTGATCAGATATTTGATATAAATTTGATCTGATCTGATCATTTAAAATACGCTTAAAAGAAATTTTTAAAAATTGCTCTTAAAAGACACTTGATCAAATGGGAGAATATTTAATTATAATTATTGTAATGGAATTATAGTTTCAGGACTGTAATTATAGTTTCAGCCTTTTTGGGCTATCTTCAGACATACAGTTTCTTACAGATGCAGACTCAAACCTTATAAATTCTGAAGATAACTCGAAAAGCACAAATGTCAATCTCAAAGGAATATATTCAAAGCAAATAGTAGCCTGATAACAGGGTACACCTCTCTGAACTGACATTTGAAGAAAATTAGACTGTTCGCTGCAGCCACTGAATATACAGTCCAATATTATAATTCGCGAGAAAGAAGAATTAGCATTCAACAGACAAAGACTATTTGGATATCAGAAAAGCAAGTTAGAATTGTTACTAAAGCACTCGTGACTGGAAATACTGAGTCGACTAAATAACCTCTGGCAAAAGTGACTAACCTATTGACTGCAATTCTGATGAAATGGTAGCAGCGACTGCCCTGTTATAATACTAATAAGATTCACCAGTGTCTAAGATGTGACAGAAACTGATCAACTATCAGTTTCATTATAGTCCATTAAATTTTACGCATGTAGTCCAAAAAATTTAATGCATGAAGAAGTGGTTGGCCTACAACTGTTGTCTACTCGCATCCAGATTGCTTAACACAATCTTGTTGCCTGAACTATGTCAAATTCAGATTATGCTCCTTTAAATTTAATTTCATGGCTAGCCTAAAAATTTTTGTCCACTTGCATCCAGACTTTTTAACGTAACCCTATTTTCGGAACTATCTAACTCCATTCAATTTAATTGCACGTCAAACTGGCTGGCCTACAAATTTTTGTTTACTTGTATCCAGATATTTAACACAACATTCTTGCCAGAACTATCTGAGATTCAGGTTATGTCCCATTAAATTTATTGCATAAATAAATGGCTGGCCTACAAATTTTGATCTACTTGCATTCCGATTTTTTAACACAACAATATTGACTGAACTATCTAAGATTCAGACTATGCTATATTAATTATAAGTGCATGAAAAGCCGGTTGGCCTACAAATTTTTGTCTATTTGCATCTAAATTTTTTAACACAATTTTGTTGTTTGAATTATCTGAGATTCAGATTATACTCCATTAAATTTAGTTGCATGAAAAAGTGGCTGGCCTTCAAATTTTTGTCTACTTGCATCTAGATTTTTAAAACAGACTTGTTGCCTAAACTATCTCCATTAAATTTAATTGCATAAGAAACTGGCTGGCCTATAAACTTTTGTCAGCTTGCATCTCTAGATTTTTTAACACAACCTTGTTGCCTAGATTATCTGAGATTCAGATTATACTCCATTAAATTTAATTACATGAAAAGCTGGCTGCCCTACAAATTCTTGTCTACTTGCATCTAGATGTTCTAACACAGCCATGGTGCCTGAGCTATCTGATATTTAGGTTATGTTCCATTTAATTTAATTGCATTAAAAACGGCTGGCCTACAAATTTTTGTCTGCTTCTATCTACATTTTTTGAAACACCCTTGTTGCCTGAACTACATAAGATTCAGGTTATGCTCAATTAAATTTAATTGGATTCTAACTGTCTGGTCTATAAATTTTTGTTTACTTGCATCCAGATATTTAACACAACATTATTGCCAGAATTATCTGAGATTCAGATTATGTTCCACTAAATTTAATTGCATGAAAAACTGACTGGATTGCAAATATTTGGCTGCTTACATCTCTAGATTTTTTAACACAACCCTTTTGCCTGGACTCTCTGGGACTCAGGTTACCCATCATAAAATTTAATTACAAGAAAAGCTGGCTGGCCTACAAATTTTTCTGTACTTGCATCTTGAGTTTTTTAACACAGCCTTGGTGCAAGAACTATCTGATATTTAGGTTATGTTTCATTCAATTTAATTGCATGAAAAAGTGGCTGGCCTTCAAATTTTTGTCTACTTGCATCTAGATTTTTTAAAACAACCTTGTTGCCTGAACTATCTGAGCTTCAGGTTATGCTTCATAAAATTGAATTGCATGAAAAGCTGGCTGGCCTACACATTCTTGCCTATTTGCATCTAGATTTTTTAACACAACCTTGTGTTAAAAAATCGTATGGATTATTCTGGATTATCTGAAGGATTCTAGTATGGATTATCTGAGATTCAGGTTATGCTTCATAAAATTGTATTGCATGAAAAACTAGCTGACCTAAAAAGTTTTGTCTACTTGCATCTACAGTTTTTAATACAACCTTGTTGTCTGAACTATCTGAGATTCAGGTTATGCGCCATTAAAATTAATTTCATAAAAAACTGACTGGCCTTTAAATTTTTGTCTTATTGCATCTACTTTTTTTAATACAAGCTTGTTACTTGAAGAACTATTTGAGATTTATACTCCATTAAATTTAATTGCATGAAAAACTGGCTGGTTTGCAAATTTTTGGCTGCTTGCATCTCTAGCTTTCTTAACACAACATTTTTGCCTGGAGTATCTGAGACTCAGGTAATGCTTCATAGAATTTTATCGCGTGAAAAGCTGGCTGGCCTACAAATTTTTGTCTGCTTGCATTAAGATTTTCTAACACAGCCTTGGTGCCTAAATTATCTGATATTTAGGTTATGTTCCACTTATTTTAATTGCATTAAAAACGGCTAAATTTTTCTCTGATTGCATCTACATTTTATCAAACAACCTGTTGCCTGAACTATATGAGATTCAGGTTATGCTCCATTAAATTCAATTGCATAAATAAATGGCTAGCCTACAAATTTTTATCTACTTGCATCCAGATGTTTTAACACAACATAATTGGCTGAATTATCTGTGATTCAGACTATGCTCCATTAAATTTAAGTGCATGAAAAACTGACTGGCCTTCAAATGTTTGTCTACATGCATTTAGATTTTTTAAAACAACCTTGTTGCCTGAACTATCTGAGCTTCAGATTATGTTCCATTAAATTTAATTGCATGAAAAACTGGCTTGCCTTCAAATATTTGTCTACTTTCATCTAGATTTTTTTAACAGAGCCTTGTTGCTTGAAATATCTGAGATTGAGGTTATATTCCATTAAATTTAATTGCATAAAAAACGGCTGACCTACAAATTTTGGTCTACTTGCATCCAGATTTTTTAACACAACTTTGTTGCCTGAACTATCTGAACTTCAGCTTATACTCCATTAATTTAATTGCGTGAAAAACAGGCTGACCTACAAATTGTTGTTTACTTGCTTATACGTTTTTTAACCAACCTTGTTGCTTGAAGAATTATCTGAGATTAAAATTTTTCACACAACCTTATTGATGTAAATATTTTACAGTTTATCCGGAGCTGGGATAGTTACACCGACAATGACATAAATTGATTTTCTGCTATAATAGTTAATAGTGAATTCGTTGAAAAATGGTTACCCTAGCGAATTAAGCATGCGCTTCTGAGGGATATAATAGTAAACGGAGAGTCTCTGACCTACATAATCCGTATAACAATAAGGCTGTAGACGATTTGATTGAATATTCCAAAGCAAACGAAAATGCATAATGACCTAAATAATTTTGATGCATGGTGGACAAGGTAAGATCATTACAAGATATTCCTATCCTATCTTTAATTATAGACCGACAAATTATAATTAACGAACTTTTGGGGATGCGTTTGTGGTGTGGCTACCGGGAGCCAGGAGGTTGTCAGCAATATTTGGAGGTGTCAGAATGATGTTACATAACTACGAAAAAAATTAGAAACGAAATGTATTCCTTTTATAAGAAATGTTTTACTTTCGATATGTTTCATTGGGACAGAAATTTCTGAAAATCAGTTACGCTTCACCAGAAATGGAATATGTGTTCATTCTGTTTTTAGTATCTAGTTAGAGGAAAACTTGTGTCTTATATACAGAGAGGTGAATACTGTGGAATGATGTTTGATTCAACTCTCGATACTGTCTACCAAGAACAAAAATGTACCAAGTAAACAGTGAGATATGAAGCTATAAACTTTAAGGAAGAAAGCTTTATCCGTAAATGAGTCTTTCTTAGGATTAATTGAACCCCTTAGGATTAATGCATATACTCGGGATGATATTCAAGAAATTCAGACTCAAGAAGTAATGCAATTCAGTTCGGATTTTAATATTTCAATTTTTAGTTTTTCGCTGATCCTGGAATACTGTATTTCTGAAGATTGACTGGGTTCAGAAAAAACTTCATTATGTGAATTTTATACTATTCGAGATATTCGAACTTTACAAAGGTATTTCGTAGTAAAGAGTGCTGCCCCATGTGAAAATGAAAGAAGCAAAGATAATGTGATATACCTGTGATATCCAAGTTGAGACACGGCATAGAAAGAAGTAGAAAATGAGGATGCCCTAAACAATGGATGTATGGAAATGCTACAACATCAAATTATGAAATGCTACAACTGATGACAAGTATAATTGACAACGTATATACATAGATACGAGACAAATTCATTAGCGTGTCGGAACTGAACTCTAGTTTTGACTTTCTTTTAGACATACAAGTATTGATGTGCAGAACTAATGAAAATTGGTCGAAACAGAGATGGAATCTTTTGTAATACAAACACTTAGATGGTTTGGAAATGTTCGATGAACTGACGAATGGTACTCAAAACAAGAGGTTGACGTTGGGCAGTATTAGGTTGACGTATTTCCAAATCGGTGAAGTGCTTTTCACATCTTGGGTTTACTGGACGTGGTTACATACAGTACAAATTTTGAAGAAATAAGAAGAATTTTGGTTTGAAGAAAGCTTTTGAAATTACATAGTTACATTTAATGTATTAAACTACATATTTCTTTTAATTTACCTCTAATGTTTCAGATTGTTGTATATGTTTTTACTTCACGCAATGTTTTCATTAATACCTATTTTGATATCAGTAGTAAGATATGGCCGATTTTGCCTAACCCTTCCACACTTTTAGACCTTGACTTAACTCGTTCTAAAACAGCATTGTGACGTCATGCTGTCATTTGTGGGGTCTATCATAAATAGTTTCCGAGTCTGACAGCTGGGATTTAAAAAGCCAATACGGCGGCTGACAGATCTTTTCCTGTCTGCATTTTAGCGGGATATTAGAATTTAGGCAACTCGCCGGTAACACAGATTTCTACGTCATTGCTTGCCTATCGTGCTTTACATTCGTTTGTTCACATATATTTGTTTTTTTTACATGTAAATTTGAATTGCGGCCAACTAGATTTGTAACTATATTTAAAAACAAATATAACTAGATTCTAAAAAAGTAACTAGATGCTACCAGGGTCAGTATAGAAAAAGAACTGTCTAAAAATGTACCAGAGCCGTAAATTATTTTTTTTTAATAAAACCAGTATGACGTCACATGAAGTTATGTAGAATTTTATATCTCGAGGTGGGGGGGGGGCGTTAAAAATCCAACATGGCGGTGGAAATAAATGTATGCAACATGCAGTAGATATTGAAATAAGTTTATGCTACATGACGTAGATGTTGAATATTGTACTTGAACGTACGTGAAAATTTGTACCCATTCTCCTCTCTGAGCAGTATGTCACGTCCTATCGTCGGCATCACGCGATTGCGGGCCGGAGGATCTTACTATATCTCCGTATATCATCGTGCTGACAAGAATGTAAATAAACATTTGACGTCGCGTTTTTGAGGATATGTTTTTATTTGGATACATAAAAATGTAATGGTATTGATTGAATATAAATTTTCTGTGTATCCATGAAAGCCATGAACACGCTAAAACTGACTTTTAGAGCTGGCTTTGAAAACCCTAGCTTTCCGCTTAGATTAATGTTTTCACCCTGTTGTAATCTAAAATCTCTTAAAGTATGCCACTAAATACAATTTGTGGATGTAAAAACGGACAAGATTGTGAGAGAGAAATTGTGGGAGAGAATGGAGAAAGTAGGGATTTCGAAGGCGATGTTAAGAATAATAAATGGATTGTATGAGGGAACAAGAAGTAGGATGAGACTGAATGGGAATGTACCAGAATGATATGAGGCAAAAAGAGGTGTATGGCAGGGATGTCCTCTAAGCGCCAGCTTGTTTAATATATATTTACGGTTTTAGAGGAGGAATTAAGTAAAGGGCAAGCTGGTGGAATGATGTTCGGAAGGCGAAAAGCGTAGTCTCTGTCATATGCTGATAATATTGTGTGTATGTCGGATAGAAGGGAAGAGATTAATGAAATAATAGAGAGGGTGAAGAGGTATTTAGATAAAAGAGGTTTGGTAATGAATGTAGAAAATGTTATGGTATGTAAGAAAGGAGGGAGAGAATCTAGAAAGGATGTATTTAAAGTAGGGGATATTCATAGAGAATGTAAAGAATTGTAAGTATTTAGGTGTCATTTTGCCACAAAATGGGATCGAGTAATGAGCATGTCAAAATGATTGGTAAGAAGGCAAGGGGAGCTATAGAAAGAATGAGGTTGATATGGAAAAGAAACTTTGGGGAATCAGTGCGAATGATAATGAGGATAATGGATGTATTTGTAAATAACATTATGATGTATGGAGCAGAGGTGAGGACGGTGGAAGAAAGAGAAATGATAGAGATGGTGCAGGTTGAATGTTTGAAAAGGATGCAGGGTTTAGATAGGAATACATCGAGCGATATGGTTCTTTAGGAAGTAGGAAAATATAAGCACTGGATAGATGGAGTAAAAAAGATGGTTAATATTAAGAGCAAGGTATTAAATGATGAAGGAAGTAGGTTAGTGGAGGAGGTGTATATGGAAGGAATGATGAAGGGAAGTAAAATAAGGGTGAATTAATGTAGAAGGAGTAGAATAAATGTATATAGGAGGAGTGTATGATCGACGAATAAATGGTCTGAGAAGATGATGGAAGGTAAGAAAGCGGTGAATGAGTGATGTGCAACGACAGGAGATGGATGGGATGTTAGGTGCTAGTAGGTATAATAGTAAGTATATATGGATAAGGGAAGAGTCACCCCCTCCCCTTTTTTTCCTGTTCCCCACGAAAGCATTCTGACTAATATAAGATTGAGCACATAATGAATAACGCCTCAATAACGGCTGCGTACCAAATTTCATTCCAATTAGTCCAGTAGTTTAGGAAAAATGCTACACACACAGCTAGACATTTTCATAAAATTTTCGCAAAGAAACATTTTTTTGAAAAATTTCTTTTTGTGATAAGTTGTTGATTATGAATTACCTATAACCTGATTGCTGTGATATGAATACTTGAGACGTACTAAGGTAAAATAAATAAAATGTTCAAAACATGAATCCTATGTACTATGTACATGTATGGCATATAGAAGATATAAATAGTCAGGAATATTTAAAATTTGGATGGTGGTTGCTTAAGCCGAAATAAGAATAGAATAAACCATTGTTAATAATACTTATAAATAGTTAATATTCCAGAATAAATAGCATATTTAATGAGTTAATAATCATATAATTACAAATTGCTTCTCATATTCATTATACCTGGATATATCTGAAAAGTAGAGCACGCAATTTTAGTTTTATTAAATTTATTTCTCCAACTAATAACAGTTTGAAATATTTGCATATAATGAAGAGATGAACATATAATTTAACAATTATTAATAACTTTTAAATAACAATTAGAATAGAAAAATAAAGCAACAGTAATTATCTAATATCTCATTAAATAAAAAGCGTAATAGTAGAATATTTGCTCAAAATATATAATCCGAATTCACATCAAATCAGTTCAGCATACCATGAAATTTATTCCATAATAATAAATTTTTACACTCTTAAAAAACCGGATGTTAGATAAACTCTTAATATATGATGCCATTCATTTGGTGACTGAATCTTCTCAAACGATGAGTGCTATATTTATTTAAACAAAGGCGCGTGAAAATTGTTATGAAGTAAACTATTCCTAGGCGTGAACGAATGCTTTTTGCATATCATATTAATGTGAATCTTACATAAACTATACTCATTTTTAACATAAAATGGAAGTGCATTTCCACCGCTATTTTCTTAAGAACTGCACGACTCCGAAATACAAAAAAAAAGGAATTGAATACTATATGTATGATATAAATGTATTAAGAATAATATATGTATTAAGCCATAAATAACTAATAATTATTAATTATATAACTTAATCATTTCGAAAATTACATATTAAGTGTATGAAACACCCAATAGCTAAAATAAGCCAGGCACGACAGACAGACAATTTCGGCTATAGTTGGTACCCGTCATCAGTAGCATCATTGTCTAACGACTCTGCTTACTGTACAACGCTGACTTGTTTAAACTAATTTGAAAAATCCTTTATATAATGTATACATGCACTATTACACAGTTCTATGAACGTAGATGAACGAAGTAATGTTATTTTTAAATGAATTTACAAATCTAGTACTTTTATCAAAATTCAAATCGGGAATTCCCCCAGCGCATGCGCACAATTCAAATTTACATGTCAAAAAGAAGAAATATTTGGTAACAAGAAGAAATTTTCGATATTTAAAATTTTCGACCACTTTAATTCTTTTCATTACTGTGGTTTTACTGAGATTTATTTTGAGGCCTAGTTTATCACCTACTATGTATAGTTTGTGTAGCGAGCGTTGACGTACTTCTGGGGTGTCTGCAATCATAACAATATCATCTGCATAGCGCAGATTGTTGATAATCTGCTTGTTAACTTTAATACCATCTGTTTCCTCTTCCAAGGCTTCTGCGAAGATGTTTTTCTAGTAAAAATTAAATAACAACGGTATAAAACACACCCTTGCCGTACTCCAGGTTTGATGCTCACTGAATTAGTTAGTAAATTGTCGAATTTTATGATATCTTGCTAATTAATTCCAGATTTTTAACTATCTGGATACCTTGTTTGTCTAGCCCTTCCTTTTCTCTCCAATATTTTTATGAGCTCTGTGTGCTTGATTCGGTCAAAAGCAGAAAAAGCATACACCTTTTTTTTACGATCTCTATTTCTAAAAGCTCTCACGAAAACCAAACTGCGTTTGATTCATGTCTTGTTCGCTTACTAATTAATTCCAGATTTTTAACTCTCTGGATCAGATTTTTAACTAGCGCCATCTCGCGCCGAATATAAAAGCAAACATTGATGCAGAAATCTGCGTTACCAACATGCATTTTAAATTTCGCGTTAAAACTAATGAAACATAACCTCAACATTTTTTATTACAATCTTATTAACACGTTGATATACGAAGATATACAAATGATAAGCCACGAAACAGCTCTGGTGCAGGTGGCCCATGTCCAATTAGTATGGCCAATCAGATATATGTACGAACAATGAGCAAAAAATCTATCTCTGAGCATTCAGCGGTATTCGAATACATTCTATCAAATATGTAATCCGACTGCGCCGGATCTTACTGAGCAAAAAATGCCAGATTCAGGAAGAGCAAAGGAAACAAGAGGTCTGCAGCGACTGGTGCTAATGTTGATCAGTAATAAAGTCAAAGACAAAATAATTAACATCACATATTAAAGTGAATAAATACTCAAAGCTACGCACCAGATGCTAGAATACCAGTTCAAAACTAACTATTTTATCCTTCATATATCATATACGAATGTAATACGTATAGGTGGTATATGAAAGATATAGGATTCATGTTTTTAGATTTTTTTCTATTTTATCTTAGTTCGTCTCTTGTATTGAAATTAATGCAAATCCGCTACTACGCAATTTAAAGAA
Organism: Adranes taylori; assembly: GCA_009867245.2. Lineage (NCBI taxonomy): Eukaryota > Metazoa > Arthropoda > Insecta > Coleoptera > Staphylinidae > Adranes > Adranes taylori. The sequence continues at coordinate 2,859 of WYDF02296784.1, read as the reverse complement.
GGGGTCATAAGGAACAATTTTTCATATGGTTTTTGTAAAAAAAAATAATTTCTTGCTCAATAAAATAAAAGAAGGATCGATTTTTCGGTGTCCGTACGTATGTTCAAGAGCTTCTCCTTCCCTATGGGACCGATTTGGATGAAATTTGGTAGACAAGTGTAGACTATGAGCCCGCAGAACGGTTTTTAATTTTTTTTTTATAAATACAATATGGCGGGCAGGAGCCATTTTGTTTTGTTCAGAAATTTCGTATTCAAACTAGGAGGATGAAATTTTGCACACATATCACCTTGTATTATGCGTCGAATACAAAAGTTCCATGTTGGCAAATTGTATAGAAAGCGGTGTTGCCACGTTTGAAGTTTAACAAACATTTTGAAATATGCCAGGAACGATAAAAGACAGGACATTAGAATAAACTTTATTGTATAGGCTACATAAAGACCCTTAGGCTACGATTGTATTTGAAACATTTTTTTCTAAAATCACAAATTAATGCATACAGCGTGTTTTTTGGTTTGCTAACTTTAGGGTCCATGTTCTCGAAAATTTTCGCAAGAATTTTTTTTTAATTTCTTGTGCCGAAAGTTCCTTTAATATTTAAGGGATTAAGCAAGTTTAAAAAAGTCGTATGTCACAGAACCGGAATAATTTGACCTTGAAAAAAAAGTGTACTACCCTAAATATCTCGGTTCCTATGAAAGGTAGAAAAATGAAATTTTCTGCAGAATATTATTTTTTCAGAAAATTAATTGTGTATTGTTTTAGTAGTTTAATGCAACCTTATCACAGTTACATGCATCGGTCACGATCTATAATTATAAAATCTTAAAACAAATACGCTGTATAGATTTAAACATAACACACTAATATGTAAATTTTTATGCAATTTTGTTATTTGTTTTGAGACATTTCGTGTCATAGTTAAGTACGTAGTAAAAAACTTGTTATTGATTTTCATCACTGATACTTTGAAACCAATGAATGGCTGGCCTTTCAATTATTTTAATATGGTAAATAATGCTGATTTACTATATATGGTAAGTTTGTGCTCTTATAAATTAAAGTATAAAAGATGTATATGGCCATGATTACAATTCATATTCAACGAAAATTAGTCCAAGGTCTGGGATTTTAAGTCAACTTCTCACAAAAAAGGTATAGTTCTTATTTTATTAATTACTACTTTTAATAAAATCAAACTATATCAATAAAGAAAAACATCAAGAACAAAAATAGTGCTCCAATGTTTTATTTTATAATTTTCTTGTGATTTAATGACAAAAAGAGCGTCTTTAGTACCGAACCGGGGTTTGAAACTAAAATGTGTGTAAGATTACTTTTTTAAATGTAATGATTACTCTAGGAGCGGATAAGGTGTTGTTCTTTACATTTCTTGGTTTTTGGATGTTTGAAAAGAGGTACAAATGTTGAGAATAGCACCTCTGGTGGCATAATACCTGAAACTTATGTAGAGTTCAGGCACTATAATATTTGTAATTATACTTCTAGTAATTTTAATAGTCTATTAGAAAGATTTCTTCGTATAGGAGTAGGAAGGCGGCAGAGTAGATAGTAGACGGCTGATAGATCATTTTCTGTTTGGAATGAAGCGGCAAATGATCTGTCAGCCGCCATTTGATTTTTCAAATGACAGCTGTTAAACAGATAAAACTATTTATCATAGACCCCATAAATCACTACCTGACACCATCGATTACGTTTATAATGAGTTGAGATAATCTGTTTTTCTAGTCTTGGAGAGATAGAGGATTCTGCAGTAGGAACCATCTCCTACTACTTATAGGATTTTGCAGTGCTTCGTATTCCTTTGGACATATGTAATCTGTTTTTCTAGTCCTTTCTGGTCATCTATTCTTTTTTGGTTTTGAATTTGGTTTTTTTCCGTCCATATCGTTATCAAGAAGTTATCTGATTTTTAGCATTATCTCATTTATTTACTTTATTTCCGCAAATACTAAACTAGTAGGTAATAATGTCATAACTGGTAACTATGACGTAATCTTGTAACAAACTGAATTATCTACTGAAACAATAGTAAATGTTTTGTTGAAATTATGTGGATTATTAATACAAAATTAGAGGAGAGCGTAAGAGGCTGTGGAAAGAATGGGGTATGTATGGAAATAGAACATTGGTGAAGCATTAAGAAATAGGATGATGATTTTAAATATATGTGTGAGAAGTATTATGTGGTATGGGGCAGAAGTCTGGGCGGTGAAGGAAAGAAAGGACATTGAAAGACTTAGGAAGAAGTATATATGAAGAATTAGTGATGAGTGAAATAGTGTTGCAAAAACTAAATCAATATAAATGTTAAAAAGTTGATTAAATATGAAAGCAAGGTGATGAAGGATAATGAGGAGAGAATTGTAAAAAGAAAGTATGTGAAATCAATGATGAAGATACGTAAGGGAGTTGATGGCAATGAATGGGTCACGGATAGAAAAAGAATGTATGATAGGTGTGATTGGTCAATGTAATGAATTGTATAAGAGGATGAGGTAAAGTATGAATTGTGAGATAGCAGTTGAATAAACGTTGCAAGATATGGAATTACTGGAGGGATATGAAAGAATAAGAATGAGTCGGTACAAGTAGAACATGGAGAAGTAATGGAGAAAATAATGTTTGATGGGAAGTTTGTGTAGTAGCAATGGTGAATGTTCCCAGTTCTCACTTGCGGAGCTGAAACTCTCACATTGACTAAGGCATCATCAAGCAAATTGAGAGTAGCACAGAGAGCAATGGAGCGTAGTACGCTTGGAATAACATTAAGAGACAAAAAGACCAACGAGTGGATCCGCCAACAAACGAAAGTCGTTGATGCCATGACAC
>WYDF02296783.1:0-29355 GCA_009867245.2 Adranes taylori | reverse complement strand
ATATATAATGGTTTATTTGATTGTAATCTAAACAAATTTAACAATTTATTAAATATGAATAAGCTATGCAAAAAAGTTTTGTGCTAAATAACTTTTCTATAGGTTCCGCTCAAAGCATGCATACATGTGATCATTTCACATGCAGTTACGTTCGCGTTGACATTTACAGATAGATAGGGTATTGTGTAAGATCTCTAAGAAAATGCTAACGATAGGGGGTTAAAACAAGGAATAATTGCACCATTGAAATGTGGGTATCCGACTTTACAAAAAGTAGCTACTTTATTTAATTGGGATGATGTATAGAAAGAAATGTTTGCCAAAAAACAGGATTAGCTAACGTACTTGAGCCTGGTTAAAGTACATAAAATAAAAATAAAGTATTAATAGCAGAATTCTCTAGGAAAATTAGGACTGTTGATGCTCATAAAGCGATCGCTAAGAGGATCGCGGAGTCATAAGAAAAAGACGAACCAGTCCAATACATCTTAACATGAAATTGCTTACAAATGCAATGTGGTGATCGTTATATAATGTTAAAGATGGATTTTTACACGATGTAGTGACGTAAGTGTATTGCACCGATTTAAAACACCATAAAATCTTGTAAAGTTAAAATTATACAAAGTGAGAAAAGAAATCAAAAAGTTTTTAAATCGATTAGTCGGGCACCGATGTGGAAGTCGCAAATATATGTTAACTGCAAAGCTGGAGTTTACTAGGAAGGAAAATAGTGAAGTCGCGCGCATTATTCGATTTCAGAAATAGCATCTAATGCATCAGTGGCTCTTAACCTTTTATTGCCGGCGGGCCCCTTAAATTCTTAAAATGTTTTCACGGCCCCCTCTCACCTTCCTGTTCCCTATTTCTGAAATATCTTTTTAATATATATTTTTGAATACATCTAGTTTGGAGAAGTAGATTACATTTGCTACACAAATTGTAAACAGAGGCTTATAAAAACTATTTTAATTCTTAGGTTAATTTCAAAATTCAAAAAATACTAATTCCTGCGGCTCCCACAAATATATTTCGCGCTCCCCTGTAGGCCCGCCCTACTGGTTAAGAATCACTGCCATAAGTAATAAGGAAGCTAAAATTGGAAATTCAGCATATTTAGCCCTAATTAACAACAAAAATGACGGAAATGTGATAAAATATTTCAATAAATATATTAATAAAAAAATATTTCAAAAACAAATGTGTTGAGTGTGAAATAAAAAAGAATTTTAATTGATTGTACAATAAATCATTACCATCAAGAGGCTCAATGGTAGATAATATTGAAGGTTGTGGGCTTTTTGAGACGTCAACTTCAGCCAAATTAATAAAGCCACGATCAACTAGTCATTTCATGCAAGTCTTTGTTCCAGGTCCTATTCGTATTATGTTGAAGTATCCATGGAATTGAAAGATTGGGTTAGGGTTATTGATTACAGTAACTATTCATGTCGTTCATGGCAAGATTTATATTTTCCGACACGTGTTGTACAATATATAAAAATAGTTGGAACGCACAACACAGTTAATAAGGTAATTCATAACGTAATAAATACATAATTATTTTATTTAAATATATAGCATGTATATAACAAGAAAAAAATACGTCAGTTACAAGGACTCGTTGAGCGCAGTAAAATGGCACAGTAATAAAATAACACAAATAACAATAGTATTTCCGTTCGCAGTAAATAAGTACATTATTCATCAATGCATCTTCAATACATTTTTTGTGATATTAGTATCGTTACATTTTATAATCGTTAATCGGTTTTTCGCCCGATGAAAAACGTAAACCGAATTACACGTAAACCATGTTCACAAAACGTAAACCATGTTCACACGAATTAAAAAGAAGTCACAGAACAAAGATTCTTCACGAACAACTGCTCTTATTGCCTACACATGCTCAAAACCTTTATTACACTTTTCTTTTTCGGGATTGCAGCAGGATCATCCGAGATTAGGTTGAATACTAAATGAGACGATCCGTGATCAAAAGGACTTAGTGTAATTTGCACAATCTTACTTTGTTTCCTTGTCCACCAAAACTAAGCATATAAGTAAAATAAGTCAACTGAATAAAGGAATTTTAGATTTCACCTACTCTTTTTCATGAAATATTTAAAGACATTTAGCATTTTTCAATCCTTATTATATCGTACATTTGCACGCAGGTTTTCCATCTGGTTTCGTTTGAAGCATCTTATACACACAAGATTCCTGAAATGGTTAATGATATTATTGTTGCAAAAGAAAATGTAGCAACACTGGATAAAAGCGCTGTTGTTTTGGAAGGCGTAAGTCGTTCCCGAAATGCTCTACTCAATGGAGATACAAAAAGATACGATTGGGATTCGGGTTATACATGTCACCAATTGGGATCCGGTGGAATACTTATACAATTAGGTTTGTCACATAACGCATTTTTTTTACATAGTACATATAGGTGGTATGTACTTTGAAAGATTAGTCCAAAACTGGACTGATCGGGGTGAAATTTGATGGACAGGTGCATACTATTTTTCCGTTCAAACGTTTTTCTTTTAATTTTTTTTCGAAATCCAAGATGACGGAGATCATCCATTTTTTTATTCAAACATTCAGTTTTTAAGCTAGTGTTATACATCTAATGAACTTACTACCTGCTTCTTAACTGCTATGACCCATAACATTGCCACGTTTCAAATTTAACAAACTTTTGAATATATCTCAGAAACTATACAAACAAGACATTCATATAAACCCAGTTGTATAGGCTACCTAAAGCTCTTTTGATTTTATTTGAAACCCTTTTTGCTAAAATCACAATTTAACATATATACAAACTGTTTTTTAACACAAACTTTGAAACCGATTTTCTCGAAAACTGTTGCTGTAATTATTTTTCCTTTCATTTCTTGTATCGAATGTCCTTGTATAATCGTGATTCTGAATATTAAATCCAATGATATGTGAATTACGCCTTTTTTGCATGGTTCCAGCTAGCGTTTCTATGCTAATCGCTTGGTACCCTACACAACTAATTTGCATGATAAATACTGAATAGATAGAGTAATCTTCGCTTTACGCATACTATAAAACTTTTGACTTCCAGTATGTGAAAGATGAGGTGGTGATTCCGTCCACGAATTTGTCTGATAAATCCATTAGATTAGAATTTTTATGACGCCTTAGTTACACAGTACATCACAAGCCTCTTTTGTTACTTAGGTCAACCATATATAATATCCAGTTTACGCTTGTTGTTATGGGACTGTGACGATCGGAATTACAGTTACTATATAGAGTCTTCGATAAATATTTGGGATTGGGAAGTACTAGTTGATAGAACTAGGGAACGGTGTAAATCCTGGCAAATTGCTAAATTTCCACCACGGCCCATTGTTTATATAAGAATTGTTGGTACCAGAAATACAGCTAACGCGGTAAGTCGTTACATTATTTTGTTTTGTTTATATTACGCTAATAAACCAGAGAAAGAAATAAAACAAAAATCATTAAACAGTACCTTACGACACTACAAATATATAGAAAAATATATATACTGTATATTTTTAAATAAATTGAGTATCGTGCTTTGCTAAATAAGCCAAGAAATTTGTTTCTAAAAGTCACGATATTATCAAGACTTTCAGATAAAACACTACCATTAAAAATGATCAGTAATAGTGTCAAGATGATCAAGATAACGTCACGAATGCAGTTTTCAATCTTAATCATCAAGAGTTCGTAGTTTGTTTGCATAGACCGAAGATTTCAAATAACAGTACAAAAATTAATCTAAAGGAGTTTAATCACTTCTTCGAGACGAAGTACCTGTTGAATTTCTTGAAATTATCGTTTCGCTAAGCTGTTCTTGCAATATTTTAATAGTAACTTTAGCGGTGTGACAACATTTTCTAGGGACCAGATGTCCTCCAAATCGATTTTATCAAATTTGACCAAAAAAATCTAGTTTCATTAATTAGTACTGTATACTAAAAATAACTTGACTGTAAAAATAATGGTTTGGTGTTGCCACTATGCCATAAACTACAACCTTTCTCTGGCGTAGGACTTGTTTTTTTTTTTTTTCATCAAAACATCTCCACTCAGCCAGAAATTGATGATCCATTTCAAACTGTTCTAAAGTCCAAGCAACAAAGTTGCGGTGCTTACGATGGTCCAGTGACTTTAGTTCTTGGATCGAGGATCATATAGACATAAACCCAATTTTTTTTTTGTCAAATAAGGGTAGTTCTAAGCCCCAAATATTGAGTACGACGGGGAATTGTTAAAACCCAACCTCTGCAACACATTGTCTTACAGTACCAATAAATTTCTCTACACTTCGTGCGTTTGAACGTCTTGGGATCGTTGCATCGTACCTTGTAAAATCGCTTTCAAATTGTTAAATGATTTGACGAATAACAAGCACAGAACAGGTGGGGAGATTGTGTTGGATCACTGTTTTCGTTGGGTATTTACAAAAGAATGTTTCTTTTCATATTATTTTATACTAGCGTAACGGCCTTGGAGAGTATTTATCCAGATTGAATAGTCATCGTATATTTAACATGAATAACAAGTAGTGACAGTTATAACGTATTTAACATAGTTGTCATGTTATTTCAAAAGCATATCATTCTTATTAGAAAAACCTTCATTATCTCTTTTATACATTTTTTTTAGTCATTTGACTGAACTTTTTATTGCGATAGGTCTTTCATTGCGTACATTTTGAATGCCCTGCTGTTGAAGATTTAGATAAATACACTACAGATTCATCTACTGGTCCAGATGATGCAAAAGGACATTCATCACCTGCAACTCCGCATGTACATGGTCGTTATAACCACGGTTCTACAAGTAAATTATTTTTATAATCTGTTAATATTTTACTATTATTTGGTAGCAGCTTAATTGCAGCTGCACCGTATGATTCTAAATGAAAGTATGTTATTTCTGTCTGACAGAAATGTCAGAAAAGTCTGACAATTCTAAAGAAAATATTATAAAGTATAAATCTGGCTTGGAATAAAAGGTAATAAGCATCTGGTGGGTCGTCATACTTTTTTTTGCGCATATTGCTGATACTGATAATAGAAAAGTTCCAAAGAACGTGTTGCTGCTTTTATCTGAATACCCGTAAATAATTCCGTATGATAAGTCTGTACATCATTCGATATCTAATTAACAGTGTGTATTCAGAAATTTAACCTCAGGTGGGGTGGGGGGAGCGGTTTGGCAGAAATATAAAAACTGTAAGAGAGTAATTGTATTAATGTTAAAGAAATAACTACTTGAGCGAGGAGGTGGGGGTCGGGGCGCACATCCTGGAATGGGGTGGTTTGTTTTTAATTTTGTTTCAACTAAGATCAGACAGTTTATGTCATTGTTATTCAGAAAATTGTATACCATGTCATGTTATTTGTTGAAACTAGTTATAATGATTATTATTTATAAGGATTAATATAAATATTATAAGCGTCCATTAAAACTAAACGTTGTGCTGAAAACTTATGTACGCGAGATAAAGTATGTATGCGAGATAAAGTACGTGTAAAGTAAGTGTTCAAAAAGAAATTAATAAAAATATATTTTTATTTCTCTACATACAGCAAACGCCACCAAAACAAATTCTACTATCAATTCAGCTACTAACACGAATTGCCCATCAACGGAAATAGTTTTGCGCAGTTCGCCCCAATCTCTTGCATTTTCTGTAACCACTGCAAGATCTACAAATTCCATCATTCAACCCGGAACCCTGCTAGAATCTCAGCAATTGCAGCCGGCTCCAAGTTCCTGCCTAGTTGTAGCGTCGACATCGACCTCCTCGCTCGGTAGCTGCACATCCAATGCATCAACTACTGTCGATGAATTCTGTACTGTATCAGCATCGGGTATGGGTGTACAGTTAACTAGAGACAATACAAACGATGATACGATTGCTATGGAGTTGCTAACTGTTGCAATGGAGACTGCTGAAGCCGCTGAAGATATAGCTGACCCAACAGGTATTACATTTTTGATTGAATACGATTATTTATTAAATTTATTCTACGTACTTCTTTAAACTGTGGGCGCATGCGAAATCCATGATCTATCCCTATTAAATTATTAATACAGGGATAGATAAATCCATGATCTATCCCTATTAAATTATTAATACAGTAAAAACATGTTAGAATGAATAACAAAAATGTACTAAAATCGATTCTTTACATCTGAATCTAGTTCTGGCTGGTCATATTTACTAGACAGTTCCATCAAGATATAGGAAGGCTGCAATATTGAATATTTTTTACATATTTAATTTAAAATAAGTTATTTCGCTAGAGTATATTAAGGGCATATAATAATTAAAGAAACAAAATAACTCTTGAGTAATTGATGCCATAGTAGCGCTGAGATCTATCCTTTACTTCCCATTATACAGAACTCTATTGTATATGTGAAATGTCAACAATTATTTAAGTACGTGCATAGTAATGAGCGTTTTATATATCTAAAAATTGATTTTCTTTTAATTCAATATGTATTGCTATATTTTTAACATATAACTACGATTTTTTCCTAGTTCCTAGTACCAGTGGCTGTACTATGTCACTAACAAACGCTCCAGGAACCAATGATGGTTTATTATTGCTTCAACTTCATCTTCATCAACAACATCAACCAGTACAGCAAACTACAGAAACCGCAACGGAAGCGGCTGAAGACGGTATGGGTGATGAAGAAGTTCCAATTGTTGTCGAAGATACATCCGAATGAGACACAAACCTAAGCATTATAAAATTATGTATGTTGGTTTTAATATTGAGAACTAAAATTAATCTTATCGATGAAATGCTTCACATTTGTTTTTTTTAAGTGTGCGAATTATACAGGATGATGAACATTCACACATTTCGAAACTACATTTTGTGGTAATACAAATTTATGACCTGCTAATAATATAAACAAATCACTTACCACATCAAAGATAAGAGCTATAATAGATAACACATTATAGTAATACAACTGTGTAATGATAAAAGCAAATAATCTCAATTTGTTCTATATTATTTACATCACATTAATAGGTATTTTATTACAAGCAAAAGTATTTTTGGAATAATAATATAAATTCAATATTATGTCCGATCTGTAAAGCTGATCTCTAAAGTGCTTTTTAATTACATAAAGGCATAGTTATTAATTTAGGAATAGTCACATAATGGCATAGTAGAGTAACTTTAACTTTTTGGCTACAGTAAATCATTTAGTTTATTTAAATTATTACTTTTGGATCAAAACATCGTGAAGTATTAATTTTAGTTCTCAATGATTTTTCTCAAGGTAAATTACTCCCGTTTACTAATATCAATTGAATTTTATTGTCCTATTATCGTAATATATTTGCTAATATTGTTTTAAAATTTAAAACATTTTGTTTTAAAATTGGCACATTTTGTTGGGATTTTAAATGTTTCATTATCTTTAGTAAATTTAATACGTAACGTTATAGTATAAGATACGATTGAAAATACGTGACTTGAAATAATATTGTTAAGTTAAATAAAGAACGAGCATTCATCCTACCAAAATGTGGCATCACTGTGATATTTTAAATTACAATAATTTGATTTTCCATTTCTTATGTATGAACTTTTTAAATATCAAGACGCGTATCAATTTATGTGGCTTATTAATGCAAGATTTTATTACATTGTATCATAATTGCATTAGATTCAAAGTGTACTAGTGCAGTATCTATTGGTTAAACAAAAATGTGCGTTCGAAAAGCTAGATACATGAGTTGCTGAAGTTTACATTATTTTATTAGACAAGCAATGAAATTTAATAACAAAAATGTTAGCTGCTTCTAATCCATATGATAATAAAATGAAAGATATGAATGTCGGGTCAATGGAATATGGTAACATAATAAAAACAAGTCGCAAATCGAATTGTTTGATATAAAACATAAACCCGCGTAGTTTGAGAACACTTCAGATATATTTTAAGATTTTAAATAAAGGAACAGATATACAAGATCAAAAATAATGTAGGCCAAATCTATTGTGTAAAGAAGGCGGTATCTCAGAAATAATTATAGAAAAACATTCATTCCCAACATCGTATGTTATAGAAATCGAAAAGATAAACGCGTTATGATGAAATTTAGCGCATTTTAATAGATAATGGATCGTAGAGAATCTAGTAGATAGCCTAGAGAAGCTATTAGCAGGTGGATTGGCACCGGTCCGCGGAGAAATTTTATCTATTCTTATTCGAAAAAAAAAAAAAAACCACCGGTCCGTGAGATTTTTTCACAACTTACCGGTCCGCGGGCCAAAAAAGGTTGAGAAATGCTGGTCTAGATGAAAATTTCCAGTTTATTTGTATGACTTCTAACATCAACTCCTGCATAAACTAATAACTATTTTCTTCAACCTCTTCCTTCATGTAATATGGTTTGAATTCTTCTACCGACTACAAACCGACAATCTTTCATTAACTGTCCTTTCATTTTAATCTCTGGATTTGCGTAAGCTCAGGAGTATATTGCAGATTTTTGTTATTAGCCAAGAAAACAATAACGTTGTCATCTATAAAGTTCGTCCTTTCTGTGAAATTATGAGGATTATTCAAATTAAGCCAGCAAAGGGTCTCCAGCGTGTCTTTCTACAAAATACATATGCGGACTAAAAATATGCATAAATAAATTTTGTAAAAATGTGTATGAGCTTTCGAACGCCTAACAAGATTAGTAGGCTATAAAAGAAAATAAAATGATAACAATTGAATGAAGAAAGTAAGTAGTATTTACTGTTTGCAGTAAGACAGATTTTTAATTAGATAGGTGCTAATTTCTAAATTGTAAATGATAAGGAAATTATAATAATTAGCTTAAAAATTGAGACAGGGTGGACACGTGTTTCTGGCATAGTGGTGTAGCCTTTATCAAGACCCTTTCTTTCCAACTATAGGAGCAATGTACCATTGCATCGAACTGCGAATCCGATACTTAACAAGTACGCTATATATGCCTCTGTAAACACATTATTATAATTTCCCTCTTGAACGCAAAGTGTATGTAAAGCATATATTAAGATGTTAAATTTCTATTTATTCGCTGTATACTGCATTTGACATAATGCATTGCAGCAGCTGTGTATAATATATTTGGACGAAATAGCACCTTACAAGTTGAGATGAACTATAAGCGAATAAATAGAAATTTTACATCTTAATATATGCTTTACATACACTTTGCGTTCAAGAGGGAAATTATAATAATTTGTTTACAAAGGCATATATAGCGTACTTTTTAAGTATAGGATTCGCAGTTCGATGTAATGATATACATTGCGCCTATAGTTAGAAAGAGAGGGTGTTGATAAAGGCTACACCACTATGCCAGAAACATGTGTCCCACCTGCTTCAATTTTTAAGGTAATTATTATAATTTCCTTATCATTTACAATTTTCGAAAGTAACACCTATCTAATTGATAACTATTGAGTTAAGTGTTATTGATTAGTGTTAGGGTCACTCAAACTTAAATCGTAAACGAGGGGTCAAATAATTCTTGCATTAAGTACAGGTGAATATACCTAACCATTGTACAGAACACATCATACCCTTTCATTTATGACTTCCAGATTCCAGACTCAACGTTCCAGATTTCTTACAGCAAATTTATTTCTTGTATAAAAATTTTTATTTATTTATTCACTTTTATTTGTTACGGTCGGTTTTCTTTTTTATAACATCATCAGGTACTACAATTATACAGAACAAAAGATTGGGTATAAACAGTAAAAGAAAATAAATAACAAAGTATTCTAACTTTTTTTTGTTTTCTTTTACTGTTTATACTAATTCTTGTGTTGTTGACAATTGCAGTACGTAATGATGTTATAAAAAAGTGAAACCGGTCGTAACAAATAATAGTGAATAAAGAAGTACATAAATACTTTATTAAAATTTAAAACAGTTTATTATGGATAAAAATACTTAACTTGAGTAAAGTGTCACTATGAGTAAAATTAAATCAAGTTATGATTATTAGAATCGCTAGGCTAGAGTACTCGATTATTTTAATTTTTCGATTATCTCAACATTAGATTAGTTATTACGTAGAAAATATGAATTTGACTTTGACTAAAAGTATGTATACGACTTTGACTTTTTGTAAAATTACAACAAATAATATACGTTGCTATTGATATATAGAATGAATATTTAAATAAAAGAAGTCAATCAAATTGACGTTAATGTTTGCATCTATCTACTAAAAGTTTATAATCTTCATCTCTTCAGATATTATCCTTATAGGAAGTTAGTATGTAATACAGAAAATATTGTTGGTCTATAATTTTGTCAAATATAAGTAAGTGTTTTTACTCTGTATAAAGTTCATACTGATTATTTACATGTTCTACAAACATTAATGTCGTGAGTCCAAGAAACATTAGAATTTATATAAATAGCCAAATATTTATGAAAATTACATTTATTTCACCCTGGAATTGAAAATTGCGTAGTACAGAGAAGTAGCACATAGATCTCGTTCAATATACATGCTTTTATAACTAATTAGTCAACTTTTAAAAACAATAGGTAGCTACTATGAATGATACGATTAGTTGTAAGAGAATCAGTAATTCTTACTACTTATTAAGTTTATATTGCATCATTACTTAGAAATTCGAATCAAACACGCCACTTTGTAACGGTACACTTTGCCCAGTAATCTCAGTTTTGTTGAAGATACTTAATTACATACACTTCAATGTTCATTCGCTCCTATTCTCGCAACGTGCAAGTTCAACTTTATAAACATCCGATTTATTCAATCTAGTATTTTTATACTTTTCAATAAATTCAGTACAATTTGAAACATGCCAGAAATTTCTTTAAATGTACATTTTCTTTATATAGAACGACCTTTTGATGAACAATTTCTAATTCGGTACGTACCAGTACCAAACATTCATTTCAAATTGTGAAGAATTCAATTGTACTTGCCATGTAGAAAACTCGGAGATACTACAATTATTGTAGTTAGTTTACTCTATAATAGCGTGTTTTAGCAAGTACAAAAAACAGGTTATATCCAGTTTTATATAAAATAAATAAAAATATGAAATATTAACTTATTAAAAGTATGAAATATCTGCTGCACATTATTTTTATTTTGCCAATTATTGTAGTATATAACTGGACAATTATTTTACAAACATTAAAAGATAAAATATTTGCTTAAGAAATTACTGCGTTACAAACTCCATCCCATTCGGGCAAAATCGTTTGTTTGCGATCTTGTTTCTAATTTTCAGGTATAGACTAATTTTTAGTACAGATACAGAATACACTCCTAAAATATATGCACGTCATTCAGATACAGCCTGTATAATTGTCTACGTTTGTATTAAGTATTAAGCAAGGCATTATTAATCGACATAAGTAACGAAACATTATATATTTAAATTTATTTTATAACACCTTTTATCAATCAAATAAATTACAAAACCTACAAATAAAAATTCTATTACAACTTGATGTCATGAAACTTTGAATACTTTTAAAAACCATTTAATTTTATAAAAGATTCAGAAGCTTCTCTAGATAGAAGTCATCATATTGTTTTTAACTTGTATGTTAAGTAGAACAAGAAAACAACTGTTAAGTAGAAAACAGTAAATTGAGGAGCAAAATATAATTCTATACAATACTATTATTGCAGGGTTATTACCCTGTAATAGACAACCCACCCAAAAGATTTGTTTATTATATTTTTAAAACGGCTCAACCTATTATAATAGATTTAAGATCAAATGGAGAGAACTATTTAGTTGTTTTTAAAAATGAATTTACTTAACATATTTCTGTTATAAAATATTTAAAGCAATTATGACTAAAGCCTAATTTTCAGCTTGACACGACCTTTTAACCATTATTACCCGTTACCGAAATGAATCTACCGCCCGGCGCTTGCGCAACCGTTAACTGCAAACCCATACATTTGACGAAACACGTTATCACATAAAAAAACTATATTCAGATTTTACGAAAATTAATACAAATATGATTAATAACACTATTCCGTAACTTGAATAACACATATTTTTGGCATTGCCATTATTATCGGTTAGTTAAGTTTTAATTTTGTTCAATTTGACGAAACACGTTTTCACATAAAAAGACTATTCAGATTTTACGAAAATTAACACAAATATGCTCGATAACACAATTACATAATATAAATTACACATATTTTTGCCATTGCTATTATTATCCGGTATTATAATTGTAGTTATTAATTTTTCTTGGAACCCGCCATATCGTGAACCATCACGAATGGTGGTCATGGACGAACTCTAATCGACATGGTCATAATTCACTCATATTGAGCTGCTGAGACTTGATATAACAATGTAAGTTTGTTCTTATTCTTGCTTTTAGATACAAGTAACGAAACATTATATATTTAAATTTATTTTATAACGCCTTTTATCAAATAAATTACAAAACCTACAAATAAAATTTTTATTACAATTTGATGTCATGAAACTGAATACTTTTAAAAACCATTTAATTTTATAAAAGATTTAGAAGCGTCTCTAGGTAGAGGAGGTATTCATATTTTTTTTAACTTGTATGTTAAGTAGAACAAGAAAACAAGTGTTAAGTAGAAATCAGTAAATTGAAAAGCAAAATATATTTCTGTACAATACTATTATTCTGTGAGATATGCCTAACGTTATTCTTGAAAAAAATGTAAAGTTAAATGTATATTTTACAGAATATTCTTTTCTTTTAAAACATATAATCTTTTAAAAAATTCACAAAATATCTTCTTTCTTTTAATTGGTTTTATTACATTTTTTATTATTCTAAGTGAATTGTTTATTTTATTTTTAAAACTAGAAAAGGCTTAGTTTTAGATCATTATAATATTGTTATTTATTTGATAAATGAAATTAATGTTTTTAGTAATCCTGTTTTTTATTTGTTATCGACTAAAGCCAATAGTTGGTGCACAACAAAATCACTTTCAACAAATCACTTCCATGTTCTAAATTTATTATCTATTTCAAAATACGAATTTATAAGCTATTTAAGTTTAATTATTTTCATATATCTATTAGAATTGTTTAAAAAAATCGTGAACGGTTTCGCCAAAGGTTCAATCGGTTCAGAAATAAACATTCATTTATCTCTTCGTAGTGAGCTTCCTGTTGGATAATATTAAAATAGTAATATGAGAATGTAAATATTTATTTACATACATGTTTCAACCCCTCCCAAAATAACATTCCAGATCGCTCCTGACAATAGTATTTATTAAACTGCAATAGTTTCAGTTTATAAATATAAAACGCAAGATATTTGTTCCTATAACTTTTTTGTATAATTTTTGTATTATATTTTTCTTAGTGACCATCACAATTTTTGTATTATATTTTTCTAGAAATTTAAAGAAATTATATCCCCTCGAATAAAGCTCTTCCCTAAATCCGACATTGCCTTGTACTTTAAACATGATGACTTATGTAAACAAATGTTTGAATATATAAAATGTTTACTATTTTAAAAACATGAATTATTATGTATAAAAACACCGCTCACAATAAATTGTTTGTGTTACTCTAAAAGTTTGTCGCGATGTTCTGAAACCCTAGTTGCAGTCGGTTGAAAATAGTTGCCCACTATAATGGCAGCCATTTTAATGCCCTTGAACGACTTGTAGCCCGAATGTTCAGTATTTTCCGATCGAGTTCAGCTGAGAATTGTCTGTGCTACCCGACAATTTATTGTGTTATTCTGACTAATGTTTAACTGAAACCTCTGACAACAATACATTAGGACATCGTTCGTATGTGCTCGCTTTAAGATATGCACACTAACGATTTTAATCGCACAAGTATTTTGCCTTTAGTCGTCTAAACTCTTGGCTTATTATTTTAGTATGTCACTTCTCTACATTAACGAACGTTTGAAATTATTTTGCAGTAAGATTTTTTATAATAAAATTACAAGTTTAAAGCCAAAAATATATTATTACCATCAATCAATTGTATGCTATTGATTATAATATTGGAAATACATATTACGCAGTTATTGGTTATCAAAAGCGCCTAATAATAATAATATGAAAAAGAACAAACACCTGAAACCCATTTAGACTTTACGATAAATTAGTTTAATGCGGTTGAAGTTAATAAAGCTACACCCCTTTCATAGAAACTATGCGGATCTTGTCCCGATGCAATGTTCAGATCTACGGTGAACAACAGTTCGGTACGTGTTGAATTTAAGTAAACTGGAAGTGATAGACGACCTTGAAATAGCTTCTCACCGCCAGTGACACGGACCCAACGCAATAAAGTAATGGGTAGATCCACCATTATGCTCGACGTCAAAAGCAGTTGATTACTTTTGCATTGTGCGCCTTGAAGTTTCAAACCTATGAGAATTAAACAATATGGAATTATTCGATATATCAGTCTCATTTCAATGTTGACATTATTAATCAGGCATTTATTTTGATTAATAAAATATGATTATTTAGCTAAATCATACCTATAATAGCAAAACAATCGGTTGGAATATTATTCTTGTCGTGCGAGTCCGTAATAGTCACTTCCAGTTGAAGTTCTTCTAATGGCCAACTATTAACCTGAGCAACACATTGTCTCGTTGCCGTGATATAAGCTTCCGGGTTGAATAAGCCGCCTAACGATACAGGGAAGCTCTGAAAACAAAAACCAAAAGCGTGAAGAAAAATTAGTGTGTAAAAAGAGTTATGGAAACGAGTGTAGCAACGTTCTTTAAAATAAATTTTTCTAAGTGCATTATTTCTATTTTCTTTCATTTTTACATAATATCAATTCACATAAGTTTAAGCAACAATACTTAAGCCACCAATATCCAGCAACATTCAGATCAAATCAAATAGCTTAGAATTACCTGTAGTTCTTTAGCACCTCGTTCTGCTACCAGTTTTGATACGATTTGTAATTGTTTAACTCTTTGACTAAAATCCGTAATCCACTGAATGACAGTGCAACCTCTGGGCACCGTATAACGAGTCCAATCTTTCGGCAATATGCCACGAACCAAGTCAGCTAGCATAGTACGATGATAGTTGGTTTGTTTTTTATCGCCTCGGCAAATCAAAGCGACATCCTCAAATCAAAGAAAAACAATACAACTTATATTCTACACAATTTTAATATTAGAGTAATTTAGAAATTTCTTATAAAGCATAAAGGGAAAATAAAAACAAAAACTGAAAAATGGTAAACCTGAAGCCGCTCTATTTGAACATATGATACGGGCTGTAAGCTGAGCTACCATGTCAGCTGTACCTGATTTATATATCCCACTCTATAGCCTACATATTAGCAAAAGCCAACGACTATTAAGATTACAAGAGATTGCAATCAACAACAAGAGTCACAATTTGTCTATACATACAAAACATTTTTAGAAAGGACCTAGACTCTATTATAAATATGGCTCTATAAACTATATTTATTTGGAAATCTATAAGTAACAAACCAAAAATTTTAAAAATAAGATGTAATGTCTAATTAAACAAATTTTACATACTATTGTATTTTGATAAGTACACTAGTACTAAAATGAAGAAATTTAAATAGGCAACGATTTTCGTCTAAGTTGTGGATTTGTTACTTGTGGATATTTACTTGTCACTTGCGGATTAGTTGTGGATTTTAAAACATGTAGTACATAAAGTAACAAGCAGTTAATTATAACAGTACTGCAGGCAAATCTATCTATTGTTAAGTTTAATTGTTTTCTAATACTTCAAAAACCAGTTTTCATATATGCGATACTTCCTACATACATGAAATTATAAAGTAGAAAAAACAAAAATATTAAAACATACCTGTAGGTCGTGAATAACATCAGCAAGTAGTTTAGAGCAACAGTGCACTTCTCGTTCGAAATAGCGGTACAGTGGATCGCGAATATTTTCAACGGTACGCCGTAATGTTTGTAAAGATGTTGGCAATAGAGATAACCATGTTGTAGCCGAGTTATGGAGAGTTTTCATCCATGATGGTCGTCCATCAGTCTGAAAGATTGACATTTGGATTACATTTTGATCCATTATGTAAAAATATTTAATAAAACATTAGATAATCTAAAGTTGGAGCATTGCGTGGAATACTAACTGTTAATTATTTCATTATATCTATCAACCTTAAACGAGTTTTTATTCATCAAAACATCTACCATATCTAGAAATTAGAATGATCACCAGTCGCACAAATGTTCTGTATGTTCTAAGCGATGTCTGTTATTACATATTCGACGCGCATATAAACTGTCATTTTTACAAGGTAACGTGCGCGATTGGCTTCCTATATGTAGTCTGTGAGAATGGGTTCTTTGTGAATAATTGTGGGTAGTAACTTTCACTTCGAATATATGCGCAGATTCCATTTCAATACAATACACTTACGTCCGAAATTAGAAAAAAGCTAACTTTAATTCTTTAATTTACAGTAAAGTTATATTCTTTGTCAGATTTAAATAAATATGATTAAGCTTGATAAAAACGATTATGTTAGTAAATTTACAGCAAATTTTACGTAAATTGGTCTTTTACGTACATAACTTGGTCAGAAGGAGAGTGCATTGTCAGTCAAAACGTAGTGATGTTTCGATTTTAATTCTTAAATTACGCAAATTCAGAAATTAAAATCAATGACAAATGTTGATTCTAATTTAACTAGAATTTTATGTCGGGGTCATAAATATAATTATCAGTCTTATAAAATTAAATTAAAGGGTTGAGGTACCCAAAATATAAAAGTATTTCTATAAATACCTATCAATACTTCTACACACACTCCCTATTTTAACTACTAGGGGTTGTTATGGGATACCTGCTCATCAGAATCAAGCAAGTTCTTGTCATTATCATTAATTATCAAATGTCATATTATTTCAATTTACTTGAAAATTGAATGTCATAACCCAAGGCATACATTTAATAAAAAACAAATTTAAAGCAAGATTAAAATAACAAGATGATACCAAGACCAAAAACGATGCAAAAATTAGCTGAGAGCCAAATAAAACGCTCACTTATAATGGGACTCATTTTTACTGCGGTAGTTGGTATAACGTTCAAGATTTTTCATAGTGATAAACAAAAACGGCGTTATTACGAATTTTATAAAAACTATGATATTGATGCAGTGTTTGAAGAAATGCGATTGAAAGGTGTCTTCGATTCTTGCAGAGATGCAGAGGAAAAACAAGAAGAAACAAAATTAGAAAAATTGTAATTGTTATCACACACTTTATTGCAAAACCGTAATTGTGACGATTAACCGTAATTAATCTTATTTTGTGACGAACGAACAATATTAAATATTATCGACACTAAAATCATTTCTCAGTTTGACATATTAGTTTAGCTATTCACTCTCAGCTATTCAAATTTGATCCTTACGAGAATAGATGAAATTCAAAGCACCCCATGAAAATCATCATTTCCGAAACATTCATTCATTTTTAGATCCAGGCAGGCAGCAAATTAAGTTTAAATCATACAAATAAAACTATAAATTTGTACGTATTTTGTACCTATTCGAGGCACAAATAAATCACATGTTTCACTTAAAAAGTAATCTTTACGAGAACAGACGATCGTTTTCGCCAGATTAAAAAAGTTTCAACGCGGTTTGAGTTCGAAATCGGGTAAATAACAAACGCAGAGAAAACACATAGTATTGAGATTAAAATATTACCTGTTGAGTCTGATCTTTAACAATTCCTTCTGTTTCTCCTTCATAAGCTAATTCATCATCATCTTCTAGCTGTTGCATTTTTAGAAGTTTAGAAACTAAATCAGTTCCTCGAGTTGTTAAAAGCACCTAAGAAAACACATAACATGTTAATCATTAAATCTTATGTAAACCTATGTACTTCAAACATACCTTTTCTGCATTATTCGGTAAACCTAACCATGATGGTGTCTGTCTATCACTCAACGCTTCAATCCATTTGAGGAAATGATCCCTGCGCGTTCCATCTGGCATGGTAATATGTCTTGCCCCACCAGGGCCACATACCCCGCCGCCATCTGCTGCAACATTCGCCACGAGTGCAAAATCGGCCTCAAAACTACGAGCCGTAAATAGTTTGGAAAGGAATGAATTTAATAATCGCTGATCGAAGTCGTTATCGATCTTACCACCATAGATTGATTGAGAGAATAAAGTAACTAATGCATCCCATGGAACTTTTTCCGGCGGAAGATTTGTACGACCCTGAAAAAGAAATGTTGTCACTTACTAACGTTTTTTTGCTTTGTAATATTTTTACTTGTAATGGAAATACATATCATTTGTACTTTGAAATTTCGAACTCGTTAACATTTTTATTTTTTTTTTGCTTTGTAATATTTTTATTTGTAATGGAGATTCCGTCAATAAATAAATACTAACATGTCTCAAATTCCTTAATTAAGTAAAAATACAAATCGCTAATTGTTAAAAAAATTTAAACAACTGACCAGTGCTGTAGCTTCAATCCAGGTGTCTAAGGTATCACAAGCAACTCGTAAATCTGATTCGTTAAATTCGTAGTGTTTAGCCCAACCGAGAGGTACATAACGCAGACGTTCTTGAACAATTGAATGGAACCATGCCAACAAGAAATATAATCTTGCGCGTTCATTTGGAGGTTTCATCATCCTACTTGCAGGTACCTAAAGCAAATATTTCCGAATTTACACATTAATTACAGCAATAATGATGAAATCTATGTAATATGAAACAAAAATGTGTTTGATGCATTCTCAAATTGCTATTATAATATTTGTTCATAACTTTGACTGGTGTAAAATTTACTTTAAAATACGTAAACATACAAATAACACAACTTACAGTGCTGAATGTTCGTAAAAGATTAGCTCGAATCCCAGGTGGTGGTTCAAAAACGAAAATTCTTCCAGCTCTCAACAGATTAACTGGTAATTTTGGATTGATTTCCATTGTCAAATACAATCTGAAGTTAGCGTGCGGTTGTAAAGAATGGAGTTTCTTTTCTAATTGGACCAACCATTGAGGAGCAAGATGAACGTTTTTCAACATCACCCATCTTCATAAAATAAAAATTTACACATAATTTATAATGTATCTAATTTTGTAAAAGTTTTATACATTTTATGTATATGGCAAGCTTGTCTATTTAGTATTGCATATATCCAAAGAAATTAAATACTAGGTTCATTTTACGTATTTTATTGTTAATCAAAATACTGCCCACAGAGATAAATTTGCATTCAAAACATTTGTTACAGCAATCTTAAATTGAGATTGCGAAATTGCGTATTTAAAGACAAACCACTTCTGAAGATAAAAACCGACCACTGCTCACGACATATCAATCAAATGACATGAGCATTTTGCTCTGTAGTAAATAAAATACGGAATCAACTGGGAAAATAATTTACTGACACCTAATTCGTCACAAAATGTTGACTTAAGACTTCAAAAATATCCCATCTCGCGATACCTTACATGTTTGTCTAAATTCCTTGATCAGCTGGAGTACTGACATTTTCCTGAGTGACTGCTATTTCTGGTGGTTTCGATTCTGGGAAGATATGACCACTTAAGAATTCGTATTACCAGCGGAATACTGCCGATTGATTTGGTGTAACGCTCCTTTCCTTGGGCGCTAACGTAATGACGCAAACGAATATCTTAATAATAATTACAGAATCGAACGTTCTTCGGAAATAGGTTGCTTGTGCGCCAGGTCAGTGAGAGTTAAAGTGGGAGCGCACTTTGGAACTGATGGTGATGTTCCTTTGATCCTGAGTGACTTATTGAGGACTCAAGTAAACTCAGGCAAGTAAACCAGGTATTTCGGTTCTTGTGGGGAAGCTGTAATAAATTAATCCACTAACAAGTGAAACAGCATTAAAGTTTTAACAAAACCGTGCATTATTCTTATAATTTAAAAAAAGAAAAGAAAATATTAATTTACAAATAAAAATATCATCAATCAAAACATAGACTTTAAATCATTTTAGCCTTTATGGCGGTTATCATAAAATACAGTAAATAAAACACTAAAGTCAAGTGGTTTTAATAAGACAGTGCAAACGCAATAATTATAATCAAAAAGCGATGCAAATGAATTTAGCGGTGCTTATATATTGCTATTAAAAATGCGGCGATAAAATAGCGAAACGGAGAAAATGTGAGAAGCATGTAACTACGGGAAGCATATACAAGCAATTAATCATACTCAAGCAAACGATAAGGATGAGTCTATATATACACTATCACGGAATAGCGGGTATCTCTTAATATATGGTATGGATCACAGGTAGGGTAGGAACACTCGGAATTTGCTACTAACGGCGGATTATAAATCATACACAAATACTGGAGAGCGGATAAAACTTAATGCTGGATATGCAGAATTTAACAGGACAGGTATACTCGGAGGTCGCTACTAGTTAGAATAACACTTTCGTGAACGTAAGTGTTAATGTCACATGAGACTCCAAAACCAATTCTTCTGAATATAAGTTAGCGGTGAGTGTACTCTAGCTAAAAAGGAATCACTATCAGTTACAATAAAACGCTTGTGAATATAGGTGCTAATGTCACCTGGGCCATTAAAACTTACCCTCGTGAACGTAGGTTAGCCCTATAAGAAGAATAAGAAGTCACTACCAGTTACAGTAATACCCTTGTGAACATAGGTACCACTGTCGTCGGAGTATCAACATCTAACCACTGTGAAAATAGGTTAGCGTTTGACACACGTTAGTGCAGGTAACGGAAAAGAAAATCACTATAGGTTACAATAGCACTCTTGTATACATAAGTACTATACTATACTAGGTACCATTGTCACTCAAGGCTACTAAATATAACCCTTGTGAACATAAGTCAGCGTTAGAAGCACTCTCAGGTATGGAATAATAAAGATTACTAACAGTTACAGCAACACCACTGTGTACATAGGAGCCACTGCCACCGAAGTATCAACAACTAACCGCTTTGTACATAGGCTAGCGTTTGATACACATTGGTGCATTAGACGGTAGAGGAAATGCTAATAGTTACTTTAATACCCTTGTGACATATGTATCAATGTAACTTAAGCGACCAAAACCAACCCTTGTGAAGATAGGTCAGCTCCAGTCGCGCTTTAGCGGATTTATATGCAGCGACGGAAACACTATTAGCCACAATAGCGACGGTGAACTAATTGGTGAATATAAGAATTACCCTTACCAAACGTATAGACCGGTGTGGAATCGGTGTGCAGGCTATGGCTCGGCTGGCTGTGTGCAGGCTATGGCTCGGCTAGCTGGTCGCTCTACTGATGGCTATTGTTTTCAGAATCGGCAATCCGGAGACTGTTATTAAACGCTTAGAAATTCGCTCTTTTATAGAAAACCAGACTCACACAACACACACAACTTGTGTGGAACAGTGAACCCTACCGCAACGCATGTACTAGCGTCTCCCACTTTATTATAACATTAACCATTCATACTTCATGTGCTTACACGGGGAATATATTTAATCTCTTTCAGATTCATGCGGACATTTATATTACTATCGTGCTCGCATATACACACGGAAACTACGCTATATATTATTATAAACTATCTACGCCCTTCCAGCGACGTAAACAATCGTACACTCTCTCTTTCTTATTCAAACGATCACATATTCCTTTCTTTTATACGCGCGACATATTTATTTAGCAGACAATATGTTGTAATATTTACGTTCTTAATTCGGAAGAAATAATTATTTAATTACTATAAATACACCCAAATTACACCTGTTAATTATATTTGAACGCATCTCTTCAGTATAATATTCTTATTATTTATTTATAAATGCGTTTTAAATAATATAATCTTTGATTTAAAATATGGCACGGCAAAACATTTACATAATGTTCGCTTATTTATCTATGAAAGATGACATGTTTTAGTTTTACGTATAGAGACAGACAGACAGAGATATATTGTTTTGTGAAGCCTTTTTGTTATAAGGTTGGCACTCAGGATGAGCAAACCTATTTATTTGATTTAGTCACGGAATGTAAGAAATATATTTGTAGTAACAGCACTCTGTTACATTGGATCACCAATATATCATTACTAATCCGACTGCATCACCAATACAGAAACTACCTCAACAATTCATAGTAGTTGAGATACTCCTTTCCGAAAGTTATAAACCATCTCAGCACAACTCAGAACCACTCTTATTAAAATTTCTCAAGTTTAATAATTAATTTTGAATAAACCATCTAAATGAAACTTCTACGTCAGGTTAAATAAACTTCAATGTTTATTTCGATAGCTTAATGGGTATGTGCAAAACTAAAGAGACAATCTTCGACACTTAAACTAAATACATACAATTGGATTTAAAAGTCGAAACCATTAGAAAAAATTAAATATATAATTTAATAACTCCCACAAATTTCTTTCATAATTATATATTTTATTAGAATGTTTCATTTTCGTTATATTATTTTATGATCAAATTTGCCACGTACTCTGTTATAGTACTGTTTTAAATATTGAGAAAAGATAAACAATTTTATAAAAATAGATCAAGCCCTATATTCACTAGAAACAATCGTTTGCTTATATTCGCGAAGTTAATGAGGAAAGCTCTCCACGTTGTACAGATGTTCATAGCACATTGCTTATAAAATCAATTACGACAGAACAAACGTTACCTTCCAGTTTTGCACGCCATATTAATTGCTCTTTCCGCCTGATTGAAACCTTCAGCTGAACCGATAGCAATGCTTACAATTTGTTTATTGAGTTCAGCAGCCAAATCGTCCACTCTACTTGACGCATCAAATCCAGGTACGGAACATAATAGAGCAGGCTGACCGGCACTTAATTCTTTCTCAACTACAGTAGCTATAATAATAGAGATAATATTGAATTTTATATTAATTATCGATACAAATCCTCATTCAATTCAGTTTTTTATCAAATAAAAAAAAATTTGGCAACCTGCAATGCAGTTTTAATTAATTTTTTTTTAATTAAAACATTTTATTTAATTAAATATTCTTAAATTGAAATTAAATTTTTTAAATTGAATCAAGCCATTAAAACCATCATTTTACCTAATTAAATGACACAAAATTAAGAAAACAATAAATCATGCCATAATATGTTTCAATAAAATAACTGATAAAAGAATAAAATTATGTTCCTAAAAAATTACCTAAATCTAATTCCTTTTCAGCTGATGGCATATAATGTTCGCCTAGAACTGCATCAACCAAAACATGAGCAGCTGCAACAACACGATCTGGTCTGAATGTTTGAATCAACAGAAGTTGATACATTGTTGTGCCAATTGAACTTAAAGGCTTTTCTTCAGCCCATAATCTTAGAAAAAAGTTATATAAAATGAATCGTTAAGTTTGTGATTGTGAAATATTAAGTTAAGCATGACTTTTTCATTGATTTATCAAATTTGGTATTCATTTTCTTTTTCTTTTTTGGTTTAAAATTGGATTTTCATTGTTTGTGTAGGTACAAATTATAGTAATTTATATTGTATGGCAATAAAAGTTATAAATATTAGAAATCTTTTTAACTTATACAAAGTAAGTCTCGTATTGGCATAAAACTCGTGATCAACTCATAAATTTGCGATAAGCAAATAAAAGCATTTGATTTAGAACTTTCTGGAAGAAGTAGATTTCCCGAAACACTTCTACATAAGTCATCATAAAACCACGCAAGGTCGCAAGATATTAGGTCACAACGTGTTAGATAAAGCTGTATTGTCTCCCTGATTCTTCTGTAGATCTGTTAAGGTCTGTCATAATATTCAACGATTCGAAAACTTTAGGTCAAAATCGCATAAGAAATTAACTAAATGTACCTGGGTACATTTAATTCAGGCGTACTCTGTTGTAACCAAGCTCCAAATTCGGGCATATCTTTGATGTTATCTGCCAATTTTTGGAAAGGCGGTAGACGAGTTGCTAAACGAGCCAGTGCTTCTTGTTGTTCACCATTTAAGATGCCTTCTAGATGGTGTCCACTTAGTAACTGAAAAAAGCATCTCTCAAGTATACTCATATTTTACACCAAAAAGAAATAAATTCATTCAAATTCAAAATAAATTTCTCGTTGTCATTTTATATATTTTACAGCAAAATTTCTCCATTGTTTTAATATCGTAGGTTGAACATACTTGTTGTGTGTTAAATACTCCTTCCTTTCCACGCAAGAAGAAGTTAAATTCTCTATCTAAATTAGGTTCAGAAGGTACGCCTTTCAAATGTATTCGACATAGTAATATTGCAAACGTCAAACGATCTGTGTGCAACATACCACGAGCAACACGCTCATAGCAGACCTATAATCAAAAATACAGTAGCATTACATTTTATATATTATTAAAATATACGTTACTATTGCCAAACTATTGATCACAATTACTGGAAGAAATAAAAATGCTATCCAAAACGCAAAGCATGCTACTAATTATGTGTATCATATATTATTTTAAACTATTTATAAACATTCGAGAAACGGGTTATAAGAAAACTCACCATAAACAAATCAGAAGTAATAACTCTCAACCTTTGTTGATGATCAGTGACACCATCCAGCTTGGGATTACTGTACAGTACACTACTGAACATGCCGAGGAACATTTTAAGCGAATATTGGTACAAGAAATGCACTTGATTAAGACTGTCCATTGTAAAGTAAGTGTTACTGCAAGCCTGTGATAATGAACGATATTGTTGACTAACTGTTTCGATTTCTGACATAACTTTATCAGTCTCTTCAACTTTCTGACTAATTTCCGCTGCTTCTTGTTTAAGAGTTTCCAAAGTAGTTATTACACTATCATCGTCCAGAATTTTACCTAAATTAATAAATAGTTTTCATTACTCTATTTATATTTATATTTTTATATTACACATACTAAATCGATTTTCAATATAATATTTTGATACAAATCTACTTCGACATTCCTAACAGTAGAACGTTAACGGAACTTAGAGGTCACAAAAATGAAAAATTTTGGAGTCAACAGCATAGAGTAACTTTTCACAATAAATTATACATCTAAATTCGCTTAACTCTTGAAAGTTTGATCATTAATGACATCCTGGCATTTTACAAGAATGTTTACAAGAACAAAAACGTTAAGTACCAACTTTAAAAACCTTTCAGTAACACAGTAAATAATCACATCATAATTCATTAATCCAAAGAAAAAATAATTCACCTTTCGCATCATTGAGTGCTTGTAAGAGTGATTTCTCAAGCTGTCTTAATCGTAGATGGAATTCGCCTTGGATTTTCAATAAATCAGAGCGTTTTTCATCAATATCAGGCCGTTCAGCTTTAAGTACTTGATTTAAGCATTGGCTTTGTAACGAACTGCGTGTTACAGTGAAATTCACAAATGTTACACGAGAACAGATGTCAGGAGGAAATTCGACAGTTGGATCTCTATGAAGTGTACATCAAATTTAGTTTAGTATTTAATTACGGAAGTTTGATTACCATTAAAATTGTATAAAATTTATTTACTTTTATTTAAAAAATGTTTAAATGTAAAGCCGTTTTGAATTCATCTCGTCATTATGTTGGCTTCTAGATTCTATGAAAATATACATTACCTAGTGGATAAAAATATTACAAACGAAGGCGATAAATCAATATCTTGATCTCCAAGCGTGATTAGGACACGTCCTCCAGTACGTCGTAGTTCTTTATTTAATACGGGATTGAGAATAGGATCATAGTTTTCGACGTCTTGTACCAATAACGGATTACCAAAGCGCAATGCAGATTCAAGATTTTTGCGGAACGAATCATCCAAGAAACTCGTTTTCGTTATTTTGCGATCCTTGAATTCATTCATTATGAATTCAGTAGCTTGACCTGAGGGATCGATGATTAACGGATAGCGATTGAAACGCTAGAAAAACAAAAAAAAATCAACTAATTGGTTCTTTTACAGACTTCTCACGTGAAGGTATTCTAGATATAAAATAGCACATTTAATATAAATATCTTAAAACTTAAGTTTTAAAGAGCACTTATTTTTCATACATAAATGTTTACCTTAAGCATAATAGCATTTTCGGTACATAAATCGTCCGTAGGCAAAGCATTCGCTTGCCAACGAAGTCGTTCGTCTGGATTTGATAAGTATTCAGTTCTTGCAATGTCTGATCGATATTGAATGCTTGCTTGTGTAAGATGTTGGTTCCAAGTTGTGAATAGATTTTGACGATACTATCAAAAGTAATATAAGAAAAAAAAAATCAGAAATGCCACTTCAAGTTGATACTATAATTAAAAAGCTACAAGAGAAAAGTAAAAATCAAATATTTTCAACAATTATAAACATTTCACTGAAAACATCAGCTTCATAATACACAGGAGCTAATATGGTACCTAAATAATTTTCATTTATTATATTATACAATTTTTGGTCACCTGTCTACAACAATTTTATACATTAGATATTACGGGGCCAATACAACGATATTCAATACAACGATATATAATACAACGAAATAATTTTCGCTTTAGTTCTGCAGTAGCTAAAACCCCAAACAAATTTTCAAAAATCACAAGTCGCTATTCAAACCATGGCATCTGGGGTCGGCGGTTCTATTCTGGGACAAATATTTTTTCAGCCAATATAATGACAAAAGTTTCATTAAAACATTTTTAGAAAATTCTTTCACAATTTTAATTATACTATTGATCACTATTTCGACATTCATCAAGGACTGATTATTAGGCATGTTGCATCCACGCAATTTTCAGCCTATATTTCACCAAATTCAAAACCTTTGGTCATTTCTAACTTTCTAGATGAACATAACAATCGATTGAGATTAAATTTACCGCTTCTCGAACTATGTCGTAAAATGCTAGATTTATGTTTTATCCATAAACTAGTTGGGGGTCAGTATTGACTGTTCTGAGTTATTCTCACTGATAAAATGTAAGGTTTCACAAAGGGAACTAAGATTGCAAAACTGCTTTTATATTGAATGCCACCCTACAAATTATGGTAAACATGATCCAACTAGTCGCACCTTGGATCTGGCAAATAGTCTTAATATTGATATAAGTAGACCTCTATATATAGTTTTCGTGCAGATGCATGCAGAAAACTGGACAGATAAACATTTTGTTATATATTGTGATTTACTTAACGCTTTGTTTTATTCAGTTTATTATATGAACATATTAGTTTTGTTATGGTTTGATAATTATTTATATTCACTGTCTTGAGGAATAGTACTGATGTTTTTTTTCCTATTATTATTTTATAATTATTATTATGAATATTTTTTACATTATTGTTGGTTCTTTTCGAGTTTGTATTGTCGCCGTTTTTTTTTTTAATTTAAAAAGATTTTGATGTGTATACTTATTTCTACTTCAAATGAAATTATGTATTTATTTGGTTTAGATTATAGTTGATTTTTTATGTTGTAATGAGGTATTTCCGTTTATAAATAGAATTTATTAATATTTCGCTTGCAAAGAGCAAAAAAATTAGTTTATCTACGGTAACTTAGTGAGTTGCGTAATATTTTTTGTATATTTAAGAAAAAAATCATTTTTATTACAATGTTTATTATTATTCAGACAGTATCCATTATAGTTACATGTTTTATAAAACTTACGTGCTGATCGAAATAACCGCCGTAAGCAATGAAAGCTGCAGTTAGGAGTACATCACCAATAATTGTAGACATTTGAGACCGGAAGGTTTCACTAGTAGCTTCCCATCTCTCTCTTTCGTTTACAAGCGATTTGATTAAAGCAATGCTTCTGTCAACCTTAACATTTATGATAATAGATATAGATTATCATTCAATTAAAGACCCAATTAAAAACAATTTCAATTGAAACTAATCGTATATATTAAAACATAAACAATATTTTTCACATATTTCGTTACTTAAATGGTAAAATATAGAGTAACAATCATGAATGGGATATAGGTTATATGCAACAGATATAAATAATAAACTGGAAAAGGAAATTGTTGAGAAGAGAACTGGAGAACGCAAACTGGGTTCGTAAGAGGTAGAGGTACAGCAGATAATATAGAAACATTAAATTATATTATAAACCGGGAAACAAGTAAAGGGAGAAAATTATATCTGCTATTCATAGATTTTATAGCTGCGTTTGGTAAGCTAGTGAGAAAGTAATTATGGGAAAGAATAAAGGAAGTAGGGTTATCTGCAAGATTGGGTGACAGAATCAGAAGTTAGTATGACGAGACCAGAATAAGAGCTAAACTGGGAAAGAGAGCGGTTTAGCGAGAATGGTTTAGCGTGAACAGAGGTGTAAGATAGGGGTGCCCGTTGAGTGTGAACCTGTTTAATATTTATGTATTTGATTTGTAGTGTGTGTTAGAAAATGGGCAATCTGGAGAGGTTTTAGTAGGTGTTGAAAAGTTTTGGTCAATAAGTTATGCGTGTGATATAGTGTGCATGACGAGCGGTAGAGAACAAATAAAAGAAGTTATAGATAGAGTTATTAGATATGTGTGAAAAAGAACACTGGGTGTAAATGCGAAAAAGTCAAAGTAATGATATGTAAGAAAGGGGGAAGGGATAGTAGAAAAGATTTATTTGAATTGAATGGAAAGATTATAGAAAGTGTGAAGAGAATCAAATATTTAGGATACATGATTAGTAGGAATGGATCGGGAAGTGTAGCATGTTAGCAAAAAGTCAGCGGAGAGAATGGGGTATGTACGGAAAGAGAAGTTTAATGAATCAGTAATATCGAGAATGATGATTTTAAATATATGGGTATAATGTTGTATGGGACGAAACAAAGAAAGGAAATTGAAAGAACGAGAATGAAGTATATGAAGAAGGTATTAGATATGAAAAAGTCGACCCCAGAAAGGTGATGAAGAAGGATAATGAGGAGAAAATTGTAAGAAGAGTGTATGTGTAATCAATGATTGAAATAAGTAAGGCGGATGATCAACGAATGGGTCAGGCATAGAATAAAATTGTATAAGAGGTGTGGATGGTCAATGTATGAATGGTATAAAAGAATGAGGGAAGGCATGAATTGTGAGGTAGGGGTTGAACAAACGTTGCGGGATGTGGAAGTGGAGGAAAGACATAAGAGAATAAGAATGAATAGATACAATAGGAAATATGAATTTTTGGTGGTTGAAGGTATTTTACCAGAATGTTTGAGATCGGGAAGAAGTTGAAAGAAAAGAGGAATATAGGAAAGTTTAGGTATGGACGAAAGGGGAAATAAGTATTGAATGAATG
>WYDF02296772.1:0-15852 GCA_009867245.2 Adranes taylori | reverse complement strand
TATGCAAGAGCACGAAATTTTACGACTGCTGTGGCTTGTACAAAATGTGCTCATCAAAAGGCTTCTTTTAATGATGATATTGTATCCTAGCACTGAAGCACACGTCTCTCTCATGGCTTGCTTGAATTGGCTCCACTGGTCTTCTACATCCAACTGCTGGCAGAGTTTTGCTAGCCTTTCACCATTGTCGGTTCTTTCTCCTAGTCCATTTTCGTGTTTCCTTCACCTAGAAGTATCGTTATGTCCTTCTTTTTCAATGTTTCAAGAACTTCGTTCAGTTGTTCGTAGACGGTATCTTCCACTGGTTGTTCAGCTTGATCAGTTGGGGCGTGGCATTGAACCACCCATACATTACTCACTCCACATCGGAATCTTGCTGTACTGATTCGCTCTGGGATCGACTTCCAGTCCATAAGGCTTGATCTTGACTTCATGGTAAGAAGAATGTCTACACCTTCGAAGTGACGTGCCCCTTCTTCTCTTTCCCGAATCCGTCGTTTCCCCGAATCCTTCCCATCTGGTTTCACTTAATCCGAGAATGTCTAGTTTGTAGTTCTTTATTTCATTATCCACCTGTGCTAGTTTCCCTGCTTCCCTCATGGTTCTAAACTGATTCGCGTAGTCCATTTTATAGCAGAGGTCGTCATATTTAAATCCACCTAGTTTATTTTCACTTCAGTTTCGGTAATAAGTATTTTTAGGATGGTAATAGGTATTTTTAGGTTATTGGCCTACAGCATCCGAGCCTGTTGATAAGGCTGCCATCTTCTGGGCAACAGGCAGCGCTGGAAACTGCTTCAGCATATGGCTCAGCCTACTTCCTGAGACAAGGAAGATTACCTCCATCCAGGTTACAGCTTCCTCCCATCTCCTTTTTCAGCCGGGCTTGGTACCGTCCATGGCGGAGTTTGTCAATTGACTTAATGTCGGTTTATTGTTCGGGTTATAGTGCGAAATTTTAGTTCGCGAGTGTAATCTTGTTTCGAAGACATATTTGGTTTGAAGCAATAAAATTTCAATTCTATAACATCAAAGTAATTGGTTTACTGTATATTTGTCACATTACACGCTTTAAGGACGTATGAATTGGTATAGCTAGAACTGGTCTGATAGGAAAGTTTTTGTCTTTATGAATCTTGGGAAGGACATAGAGCCTAGAAATTGCTAAAACAAATCCGGAATTTGGTTTAGCTTGGGGTGATTTCATCTTCCAAAAACACGATTATCACATTTACGATATAAATTTGTATGTTTTTCTAAACTATTTTTTAATCTTTAGCATATGGGCGAGAAAAAAGTTAAACCAAGGATATCACATGGGTCCATAGCGCATCAAATATAAAAGTGATATATTTAGAACTTCCCTATAAATACTTAAAGTACATAAATAATAGAAATCGATGACACTTTTACAGTCGGTAGTGGGTCAGATATAATATTGTTAAATTTGACGCTCTGATATGATCGATCAGATACATACTATTAAAATATTTAAAATACAATGTGTGTTTGTAAGCAATATTCATAGAAAATTACCTAATTAATTGAAGTTATTAATAAAACTACGTAGTAAATATGTATAAAAATAAATCTAAAAGCCAATATATCTTGTATATTGTGAACAAGAATCTAAAAAGGCTGAATTTCTGTTAAAATAATTTATATTAATAGTTTTTTAGGTTATAGAAAAATTTATTGCTTTTTATTTTTGTTTTTCATTTCTTTTAGACTTCTTTACAAGTACTAAGCTAGTTTTAGAAAAAAGACCACAGATCATAATGAACAAATAAAAATTATGTACGTTTTGATTTAATTGTTTCCATGCAAAATAAAATATAATTTGTAGCTTTTTCGATTATTCTTACAGTGTAATACACATTTAGATATAACAAGACTTTAACGGTGTAGTCGCATCTTACGAGTAGAATAAGCGTGCTAGGCATACGTGATACTCACAACATTTGAGTCCAGATCGATAAGTGAAGTTCCAGTTGCGCTGTAGTATTCACTTTACGTTCTGATTAAATTGTAACCTTGCCACATTTTCCGTTTAGTTTTTAATATGCAGATAATATAAATTAAATAATTACTGTATTATTAATTTATATATTTTAATTTCAATATACAATACTACTTATTATGATACTTAATGAAATAAATGATTAATAATGCAATGTATATTTTATCAGATTGATTTAAATTGTTGAAAATATTTGATACATTTGTGGTGGTTAATTTTTTTTTAATCGTTTTATTTATTCCGTACTATTTATTCTATTCATACTTTAGCCTCTTTAAATTATAAAGTACTTCTTAAAAATAACAATTTTTTTGAATACCTGAAAGAGTTTAATTTACAAAGACAATATGTGTATGGCATCAATTATTATACGCAAATAAGAAGTAAAATAATACATAAAGTATTAACAATTTTTGCACTATATGGCAAAGTTGTACAAGTATTTCAAATATTTCAAACTTCATCGCCGACCACGTGTTAGTAGCGCGCTTGTTGGCCTCGTACAATGCGACTACACCGATTTGATTAATCTATGCTATTTAGTCATAAGATTTTATCATGCGAATGGGCGTTTCGAGAGTCAATATTTGTCCATCTTCACACTTTTGTTAAGTCTTTCAAAACCAAGAAGTTCATTTGCATAATGCGGCTAGATATGCTGCCATACGACTTTCATATTGCACTGGCTTTCGTTTATCGTAGATTTTATAGTTTGTGTTACAATTCTTCTTTAATAATTAACCGTGAAATGGTATTACGCCTTGATTTATTAGAACAAACCCGAATAATAATAATATTTAATTTATAGTTTTGATAGAGGGATTGTAAGAGTTACAAAACAAACAATGCATAGGATACTTTTTTTGTATGTTAGAATATTGCAACAAAACATTGATAAAATATCTGAAAGTACTTATCGCAACGATATTTAGCAATCTTAATAGGCTTAAAATTGTACGATGAAATAGACCATTTGTTTTAACTGGTTGGATAAAGAATAAAAACACCAGATTATGATATTAGTGGTTTTATCAAGTTCTTTGTTAGTTGTTTCTTATAGAAGAGCGAGTTAAGTATAGAAGAAAGTTATTTTATATTACAAGAGGAAGCGGATAAATTGATCTGTCTATTCCCAGTACACTGAGATTTTTATTCCCAATACAATTGTGTGTTGACGCAAAAGCGCAGCTCTGATAGGTTAACACAGGTTCTTCTCCGACGTGTGGTGCCTCCGGCGGATGTTGACGTTGAATAGGGCAAGCTTCTAATCTCTGTATTATTCGTTTAACAGTTAATTTCCAGGTCTGTCATTCGTTCGCTTGGCGTGTTGCTTTAGTGAAACCTGTTTCTGTTAGTTTCTAAATAATATCGGTCCACTTAGTTCGGGATCGGCCTCGTTTCCGTTTCCCTTCCGGTTTTCCCTGAACAACAAGTTTTTCCATGCTGTCATGTCAAGAGATGTGTCCGAAAAATTTTAAAATTCGTCTATATGTCATTGATGACAACCTTTATACGTGTTTGACCTCATTTAAGATGAAGACATTTGTTCTCAAGATGGAGACATTTTGACCTCATTTAAGATAGCCATCCAGGGAACTCGCAGCAAAAACGGGAAAAACTAGGGCGTTTACAAGGCTTGCCTTCGTTTTCCTAGTGATGTTTCGATCGTTCCAAATTTTTGTTTGGAAAGAGTGCATGGCGGGCGGGTAATTTCAATTCGCCGTACCGGCTTCAAAGTTCCCTATTTGTTAGGTTTTCTTCGATTTTCGTCGATCAACTATCATGACTTTTGTCTTGTTGGCATTTATTTTGAGCCCATAGTCTCGGCTTACGTCTTCCAATTTTTGAACAATCTCTAATAGCTCTTTGGTTTTGTTAGCTATTAGAAGAGTATCATCCGCAAATCGAAGGTTGAAAAGCGCTTTCCACTAATCTTCACTCCTCTGTTCCAGTTTTCAAAAGTGCGCCGTACCACTACTTCACTATGTGTGTTGTAGAGTAGAGGTGAAAGTACGGAACCTTGACAAAAGTCTTTCCTAATGCAACATTTTCCGGATAATGTGTTATCGATTTTAACGACCAACTGCGAATTCTCGTACAGGCCTTATACGAGAGTGATAAGATGACATGGTACTCCAATTTCTGCTAACGTTGTTCATAACCTGAACCAACGGACGTTATCAAACGCTTTCTCGTAATCTATAAAGCACAGATAGATCAGTACCAAGTATTCTCGGGCCTTTTCTATAAGCTGCATCACATTTAAAATTTGTTCTCGAGTACCCCGTCCTTTTACAAATCCGGCTTGTTCTGGAGCTATTTGGAACAACGCACTGCAACCCCCTTCTACGGATTTTCCACCAATTACTGGACATTGGCGGCAGTTTTTACGTGGAAAGCATTCGAGACGGTGTGTGTTCCTTACAAATAATCGATATATCTGGTTAGATGAAAGTAACACCCACAAAGTACATTAAACTCATTAAAAGTAGTTTCTTTAAAATACGATGGCGTTGAACTCTCGTCTAGACGAGGTCACCCAAAGTTCAATAAACCTATTAAGAGTTGCTTGTTCCAAAATCTGATGTCGTAAAATCTCTTTCTGGGCGGGGCAATGAACGCAAGTTCAAACTTTACAAAGAGCTGTTTATTTGAATTTGAAATCGCCAGAAGCAAAAGCCTATAATAAAAAAAAAATTGGGAGCGAGAAAAAACATCTGCTTAAAACAGGAGGCTATAAATTGCCTTCATCCCTTCTGACATGTGTTCTCATTCCACTTGAACAAAACAGCAAAAGAAAAGCCATACGAACTTGCGCGATATTTATTCTCCATCTCTTTTCTCTGCTGGCTGTCTGTAACACACGTGAATGGGAAACATTGTTGGTAGCTTGCGACAGTTAACTCCTCTCCTCCTTTGAGCTGCCGTGCATTGCGACGAGGTGTATCTTTTGCGAGCGACTCTGACTCTTTCCTCTTACAGGAAGACAACGGACGTTGTTCGCTTGGTGATCTCGGTCGGCAGCTCCCCCCCCCTTTCTACGCAGGGTTCAATGATTGCATGTATAAACTAACTTATGACCATACATAATAAATAATTCCTTCGCTTGAATTATTTTAGTTAAATGTAATAAAATCAATTAATGCTTGATTTGTTTGCTTAGCTAATTATTAATGAACTAATTAACTAATGAGTGCTTGACTGATGTTTTATTCTTTTATCGATTTTTGTTGGAGGCTAACCGATAACAAAGTTTTATCTACATTGTAATGTGTCCTCATTTTTTCCTGAAATTTCAGAATCCATTGAAGATCTTCAGTTTTATTAAAGATGGATGCTCTCAGCTGACAACATATTCCATTATTCTCTGTTTCACTTGCAGTTATAACTAACGAAGGAAAATCATCTGGCAATCAATTTAAGATCTACAAAATAAATGTTGGGTACAGTTTCAATTGAACAGGTATAGTACATTAAATTGAGTCGTTTTTAACTTAAACGTGATTGCAATACCTCTGAAATATCTTTTTTGAAATTAATCACTTTGAATCTTTTTCGTGCATTTTCTATTCTGTAAATAAAAATCATGTGATATTTGACATGCGTAACGGTAAAGGTAGTACAGCCAATGATATCGTTATGAGAGCTGCGCCAATTAGAGTTGCGCTTTTGCATCTTAACACACAAATGTACTGGGAATAGCAATCTCGCGTCTACACTCCAATTTGATTTTCTTTTTTTTTACAACACAGTATACATTGTATGGAAGCAATTAAAGTGATAAGTGTAAACTTTTTAAGTTATTATATTATAATGAACTTGTGGTTTGGCAAATTCTTTTCAGTAATTAGTGAAGTTTATAATATGACTCCAAAATTGTTTATTGAATTATGTACAAGCACTGCTTATTATTATTATTTAACTATTATATCTCTATAGTTTATTAGTGTATGTAAATATTCTTTGGACATGAATCTAATATTTTCATACATTTACTGAATTATCTCCGCCCATGTTCACTAATTACTGATTATAATAATGAACCATGAACGTTTATTTATTGTGATATATTCATCATACATCAATTAGGCTTAAAAACATTCATCACTATTAATGATAAATAATTCATTCTACTAATTTCATTTTATATTTATAGCTTACTGATACAAAAATTTATTGTAATGATTTCTCTTATTTGTATGAGAATTTTATAGGTATGTAGGTGATGAAAAATGTTTATTTGATCTATTATTATTTTTATAATGGGTATTTTTTAGATTCTGTAAAAATGACAAATATGAGTTAGTATAAGACAGAGAAAGGTTTCGGTAAAAAGTAATGCAAATGTGCTCTTATAATCAGGGTGAATCATTAGTGCGTCAAATCTCTATATAATCGTTATTATAACAGATATCAAACAAGGTTACCAACACATTACAAAATTATTTTGAAACATACAGGATGTTTTGTATTCACAGAATAAATCAAACATATGTTTTTTTAAATGGGACGCCTTATATTTGATCACAGACTTTGATGAAGCTTATTTTTCCGGTTCATAAAATATAATATTGTACTAAGCTATACAGGCTGAATCAAAAGTTATAAACAATTTTGTATGAAAACCGTTGTAAGCTTAAAGTCCTGTTTATTCCATACTAAAAACAATCAGCTATTTCCTTTATTTTCCGATGTTTTTAATGTTAGTCCACTATTATGGCAGTGGCCTACTTATTTAATATTACAAAAATTAGTTCATTATTTTCTTATATTTTATATTATGAAATTGAAGAATATTTGATTTACTTTCAGTTTCATTAAGCATTTCCTATACCTAAAAACATTAGTTTCTGAAATTTTTGCAATTGAGTAAACGAAACTTTTAGATATATTATAAAGTTGGCTGTAAATACATGAATTATAAGACAAATTAAAATAAATTTTTACGGTTCTATAATAACTACAATATTTATATAGTTATAGGCTTAAACAAAATATAGTTGATAAAATTATTTCTAATATTAAATAAAAATATCCAAGCGTCCATAATAAAAAAATATACAAATAAACATAAAAATAGCCATAATAAAAGTTTATCAAGACAAACTAATTTTATAATAAATTTTCAAAATGTCCACCTAAAGCATCAATACAGCGTCGTTTTTCAAAGGATTTACTTACATTTTTTAACATCTTTGTATTAATACTCTGGAACGCTTCCTTTATTCTGTGTTTCATATTATCTGTAGTTAGCGGTATTTGATAAGTCAGATTTTTTACATAACCCCACATCAAAAAATCTATTTTAGTTCATCTTAGTGATTGAGCTGACCATGCAATTTGTGCTCCTCTTCCTATCCATCTTTCAGGAAAATAGCTGTTAAGATAGTTATGAATTAATCTAGTGTGATGTACCGGAGCTCCATCGTGGAAAAACCACATTTCTTGGCGAATATTAAGGGGAACAATATCCAGCAATAATGGAAGATGATTTTCTAAGGAATCTAGATAAACCTGACCATTCACGTGTCCATCAAAGAAATGTGGTTCAATTACATGGTTTCCACCCTAAACATTCAAAGACCATTTTCTCTGGCTGTGAGTTGTTATCAAATGCGGATTACTTGAGGAAGAGTAATGAAAATTATGCCTATTAACAATTCCATTTTTATGCAAAGTAGCTTTGTCTCCAAACAACACCAAATCAAAGAAATATGCTTGATGATGAATTTGCTCTTGAGCCCATTCACAGAAAACAACTCTATGTGGAAAGTCATCCTTAAGTAGCTCTTGATGCAACTGTATGTGGTATGAATGAAACTTATTTTTTGACAGTATTCTTTGGACGGACATGTGACTGATCTGGTTTCAACAACTTTTATGTGAGCTAGCAGGTGGATTTTCCGTAACTGACAAAATGACGTTAAATTCAGTATCGTTTACTACAATTTTTGCTCATGGATTTCATATGATACTGATCCAGTGCGAGTAAAACGTTCAATTATTTGTTTCATGTTGTCTTCGATCAGGATATTTTTCTTGGTAAATTCTTTTTGCAAGCAGACAATTTTTCATACATTCTCCTAATATCATATCTACTAATTCGTCCACAGGAAATTTCATTTTTCAATACAATTAAATATTTACAAATTAATACATAATGTAAAACGGTATGAATAGAGTCTCAGTAGACTCTACATAGGTTTTATGGTTATATAAATTTGTTATTTTAGTTTGTCTTGTCATTTATCCACAGGCAACTTGTTATCGTTACCCAATTGCGAATATCTCAGAAACTAATGATTTTAGGTATATGAAATGCTTAAGGAAACTGAAAGTAAATTAAATATTGGTCAATTTCATAATTTAAAATATAGGGTGATTTATATAAGAAAAATCAGAAAATAATTAACTTGATATCTAACCCTGCACATTTTTGTAATATTAAATATGTGGGAAATTGACATAATGGTGGACTAATATTAAAAATATCTGGAAATAAGGGAAATAGTTATTGTTTTTAGTATGGAATATACAAAACGGTTTTTATACTCACAATGGTTTTTATACAACATTGATTATAACTTTTAATTCACCCTGTATAACTTAGTACAATCTTATATTTTATAAACCAGCAAAAAAGGCTTCATCGAAATCTGTGATCAAACATAGGACATCCCATTAAAAAAAACATGTTTGATTTATTCTGTAAATACAAAACATCCTGTCTATTTCAAAATACTTTTATAATGTGTAGGTTGAAGAAATCTACACTTTTTTTGACTAACCTTTTTTGATATCTATTATAATAACGACTAAAAAGGAGTTTGACGCACTTATGATTCACCCTGTATATCTAATTTATTTTAATTAAAATCAATTCACGGAGATTATTTTCTTTTAGGAACATATGTCGAGGCATTTGTTCCGTTGCTAACATTTGATTTTGATGTATTTATTAATTTGTATAATTTATAGGAACGTATTCATATGAAACATCAGATGGAAATATGTTTTTCCATGTGTAGTGAAAATTGAAATGTAGAAATTTAAAATATTACACTAAAAGGGACATTACATTTCTTATAAATTATTTTGATGTTTATCATGTTCCTTTGTGCTTCAAATGTTGCACCATCTATAAATTATTATATCCTCCAACATTATAAAACAAATATCCTCTTACATTTTGAGAAGTTTTTTGATGATTCTCTGAAAACAAGATTTTTATCGCTTTGTAAATATCCATTATATACTGCTATCAAACGACGATCAAATGCAAAATTAAATTATGATCTTTATGCTGGTAGATTATGCGTTCGAAAAATTAACATCTGCCATAAAATATACGTAATCATTACTTCGTCTTTAATTCCACTCATTTTCTTGGCATACTTTTTCACAACATGCCGACAGTTAATTATTTGTTTAGTGTCATCTTTTTGCGTTCTATTCACAAAGTATACAACTTTATTCTACTTTAGAGTATAAAACTTACTCAAAAATTAAAACACAAACCTCCACATAAGTTACTTTTTACTCGCTATATGAGTTAATTGATTTAGGTCCTGATCTTCAATGAACTAAATCAATTAACTCATAGGCGTCGGCAGGAATTTTTCGAGGGGGGGGTGCTGAATATTTTATTACAAAAACTAGATGTTTAATTTAATTTTAATCTTATATAAAAAATGATATTACATTACAATTACGAAAGTATATTGTTTTTAAATAACTTTTTAATTGTCATCGCAATACGCAAGCTACAGAAACTCAAAATGATGGACATGAATTCTATAGATTGTATCTCGCATGATACTATGCATGATACAATTATGCTATGCACATAACCACTCAAGTATAAATGCTTTCGTAATATATGCCGTAAAAATAAAGTGCAGAACGAGTGCAATTATAAAGTTGGTCATTCTTCTACTAAGCTTTAGAAACTATTTAAACTGATAATAGTTTAAACATGGATATCTAAAAAGTTTACTTTACTATACTCCTTGGCGCTACAGCCCTTGCAGGGTCTTGGTCTTCTGGGCAATGTCCGCCCACTCTTCTCCATTAACTGCTTTGGTCTTCCATCTACTAGCTCCCATCCTTTTCAAATTCTCCTCCACGTTATCCAGCCATCTGGTCTTCCCGTCCTATTCTCCGTCATCATTTCTAAGTGCCCCAACCATCGCAGTCTAGTACTCTTTATTTCCGCTGTTATATCGTCCCACTACTATACGATAAACAGTCAGCTTCAGATTCCTACTAACACTAATAAGGAATATGAATACTTTGCTTAAGGCAAAGTAGTTCCTATTAGCAGCTGTTATCCTAGCATGTATTTCTTCTCTCATATCGTTATTTTCAGTTACCATTGACCATATGTAAAGCTCTTCCAACGTTCATATTCTTGCTCATTGAAATTCACACTTTTCTCTACTTCATATTTGAAAGTTAGCAGACAGAAAATGTTGTCCAAATTTTTTTAATTGCCATCATTTATATGAGACAGATTATATTGAGCAGATCATGACAAACGGCTGCCCTTCCCTTGATTTAAAAGTTGCTAGAAGCTGCATACGTTCATTGACTCTCATTGCAATAAAAAGTATTTAATATCATACAAAATGGTATGTAGATCTAAATGACGCAGTATGTTTGTTTGCGTCTTCACAACTCTAGTGCTTACTCTTCTTTTATAGCTGATTAAATCAATTATTTTCTATAATTATACTTTACGTTGTAATCACGATAAATCCTTGTAAATACTTAGAATATTCTTATTTTTTATTATTTCTTAACAAACAATCTTCAATTTCTTATTTCAAAAAGTGTACGGTACTATTGATATGCAGTACAACTTTAATATTCTATGCATTTTTACATACTTTAGTTGTTTATAAGACAATTATTTGATAATACACAGTTGGAATATTATTAAATAAAAGCATTTGAAAATGATTTTGGTAATTCTTTGAAACTTTATCATTAATATTAATGGATAGCAAAAAGAATTCACCTATATATCTATAAAATTTAGTTCAACTATGTATCTGTACTAGTTAATTATGTGTTAGGAAGTAATTGTAGTTTTTGAAACAAGAAATGATAATTGTTATTATAAGCAAATATTTTTTGTAAATAAATAATATAGGAACTAATATGAAAGAACAATGTGTGATCTGTTTGTTTTGAGTAATGTTTATTTTTCAATTTTTTGATAAAATTTGTATAAATTAGTTTAAAACTTTTTTATTCTTAGACAAATAATTGAAATTTCTCTAAATGAAATAAATATAATAAAACCAGTTTTCTCAAAATAAATCTTTTATATCCTAAATACAGAGACATCCAATATAGAGGTACATATTCTATTTTTTCCTTCATACGCAAAGTTGACACTAGAGCACGATTATTATAAGAACCTCTTTTGTCTTTCAGTAGTATACTGTTTACTTCAAATATTATGTACTAAAAAAAAAGAGCTGAATGAATGTTAACGACACTGGAGTAAATATTGAACCCCGCTTCCTAGCAATAGTCTCTTCTAAACGTATTTTCGTTTCTGCGCATGATGACGTAAGAGGTTC
This sequence comes from Adranes taylori, assembly GCA_009867245.2. Lineage (NCBI taxonomy): Eukaryota > Metazoa > Arthropoda > Insecta > Coleoptera > Staphylinidae > Adranes > Adranes taylori. The sequence continues at coordinate 4,242 of WYDF02296772.1, read as the reverse complement.
TCTTATAATAATTGTGCTGATGTTTGATAGAGATGAGAAAATGGTGGATATGGGACTGAAGTGGAAGAAGGGAATTCGGAGGATATAAGGGTGGAAGAAGTGATGGAAGAAATATTGAGCATAAAAAAAATCAACTTAACAGGTAAGTGAATAAAATTCATTTTTTTTATGCATTCATTTTTTATAATAAATGTTTTTATTACACAGCGTAATACTTCATGTATAAATAACAACTTAATAAACAAGTTTGAAACTATGTTCGATCATACGTGCTTTGGATTAGTAGTGTCCACATAGTAATCGGAATCCATGCTCGTTCGAGCTTGTGTGCCAATAACGTTCCACAGCCTGTCGCGCGGAATTTTTGAGACGTCTACATCTGCTGTTAGGAGCTTTGACTTCTACAATGGGAGAATTGGGTTGCTTGCTCCTGTTTGTAATAATAGTGTCAGCCTGTATACCTACATAATTAATTCTCAAATGTTTTCTGGTTCCAGCGACCCCTTTCTTTGGATGTGGCGGTCATATTAAACGCATTGGTTTGAAGCATCTATATGCTAAAAGTTATATTCCCTGCGTTATAGGTTCCATTTATTTCTTGGGTCCGCCGAAGTCGCGAAGTTTCTATACATATACACGTATTGATGATTTCTAATATGTAGTTTCATTCTTTCAATACTTTTTTAATTTTGACGTGCTAAAAATAACGTCTGATGCCCTTTGTTGTTATTTTCATATTATTGTAATATATTAAATAATATTTTATTTTAAAAAATTATTGCGAATAATGAGAGAAAAATCTGGGGTGCTTACGATCATAAATTATTTTTAATTCCCCCTCTTAAATGTTATCGCAAACAAGTACCTTTCCATGTTTAATCCAAAAAATTTATATAAATTTACTTCACTAAAACTAGGAAGGAATATTATAATAGATTATGTTATATTATATTACATTTAGCAATTGATTATTAGATTAAAGATTTAAGATTAGAATTGATTAAAGATTTAAATTAACTTTTTATAAGTAATTTTGTTCCCGCCAGCATTTTAAGTAGCTATTACTCGAGCTGCACTAACGTGATATTAGCTGCAAATAGTACGCGAGTCCGAATGTTCTTAAATCCATCTTTTAGTTATTCAGTGGCCATATTAATTGGTAAGTTTTCAATTTTTTACAGTTTTTAATTAATTTTCACTGCCTATATTTATAATATTAGCTTACGGATTATTGCATTTCATACTAATATTTATACTGCTTTATGTGTTAATATCAGAATTTGTTCAGTCTTGTTTATTTTCGTACATTATGTAATTTTGTATGATATAATTAGTTAAAAAAAGATTAAAGATATTATATAGTACACATATTTCTAAAATTCGCTATATTAGTTTCCAGCATATTAAATAGTAGCTTTGTAATCTGATTCTGGCTTAACGCTTTTTCACATAGGAGCCTACTCTTAAATTATCTACTTAGGTTATCGTTGTTAAAAAATGTTATATGTTTGTTAACAATCATTATGTTTTTAATAAAATGGGATTTTTATTAATACAACATATAAAATATTAATTAATTTGGTTATGTAATTTTATTAATAATCGATTTTCCTGTTATCTAAGACTTACGTCACGTGGCGGCACGTGTGCTAAGTGTCAATGTCATATGTTTGTCAGATCGTCAAATATTTTAAAGGGTTGCTCTTGACTGCATAAGCTTACATGCATATTTGTGATCAGTCTTCATTTTCCTAATTTATCTTAATTTCAGAATAGTCTGCTGCTTCAATTTAATAGCTCGAAACTTGGAAAGTCAAAATGGTATTACCTTCATTTATCACAAAAGCATTATGTACTCCAGATCAGCAAAAGGCTGAGGATCTCACAAAAAGTTTAGTGCCTGGCAGGACTATAGCGGCAGCTGCTGCCAAACCAGGAGAGAGTTGCGAATTTGGCTCACTAAAATATTTCGCTTTATGTGGTGTTGGAGGTGTGTTACATATTTTTGCATTGAATATCATTTAATATGTCAAGCCTTACATTATGTAGACATGAGCTCATATTTTTATTCATTTTGAGTATATTAATTATAATCTAAAAATCTATTTACATTATTTGCATATTTTGTAACAGGGACGGCAAAATTTAAACTATAGCATAGAACAGATGATGTCAACCAATAATCTATTGACTCCTCATACATTTCCTAAGAGTTAGCAATGTTTCAGGAGAACAGTATAAATAAAATTGGGGAAAATTAAGGAAGAATTGAACACTAAAAATTATTGGGAAATTATATTTTGCACAAATTTTTCGAAGGATTTTTCTTTGGGAACCCATTGAATATTTTATTTTTGGTTGTACTTGTATTAAGAGCAATACAAAGCTGACATCTTTGCAGTGGAAAATTATTTCATAATTGATAAACATCCGATCAAGTACCAAGGGTAGAAAACATTTTTTGTATTAGGTCTCATTTCGGAAATACGGAAAAGCGGCGTACACTGTTGGTTGAACAAGACGGTCGAGTAATTCTTGCAATTATATGACAAATGATAATATAATATGTATAATAATATAGTACTGTGATATGGTACTTTGATTAAAAGTATTTCATATTGGATAACTCGTGTCCCTATACGAGCCGACAGAGACATCTTTATAGTACATTTTCTCAATAAGGGGCAGCTATTTCCATTCAATAAATTCCAGAATTATTCTTGGCCATGAATGATTTAGTTCAATATCATTTATTATTTTTATAATTTCCAAGTTACGTCCTCTGTTAATGAGAAAGAGTTAATAATAAAAGAAAACTGTTAAGCATTTCAATCTAATTTTCAATATACCATTTTCAAATTGATGATATAACTAAGAAATTGATGACAACTATCGATCAAGAACTGATTTTTTTAAGAAAAATGTAATTATGTTTTTTACTTTGAACCAAATTAATTATAATTATTAGGTATATTATCTTGCGGTACTACACATACATTCGTGGTGCCACTTGATTTGGTTAAATGTCGTATTCAAGTCGATCCAGATAAATACAAGAACATTTTTAATGGTTTCAAAGTTACTGTTAGAGAGGAGGGTACACGTGGTTTAGCGAAAGGTTGGGCTCCAACATTCCTAGGCTACTCGGCGCAGGGTTTGTGCAAATTTGGACTTTATGAAGTATTTAAGGTTTGTTACCTCACACAATTTTCCTCTAAACTTTATGACAAATAATTACTTACATGAAGTAAGTTTATTTAAAAATGAAATTTAGCATCACAGTGCAATATCAGAACCATTGCAGTTCAGATTACGTTGTGATGTTAAACTGAGAGCTGAGTTAGATTCGATTGTTATAGAATTCTTTCATTGCTTATTTTATCGTTATTTTTAAAAAGCATTTTTACTCAAAATGAGTCTTGATAAGCATTGTTATTAATTAATTTCAACTCATAATATTTGTAATTAAAATGCACTTTATCGATCAGCTTTAAATTTAGCCACAATGCGTGACTAAATGTATATTTGTTTTGTTAACAAATAACAGATCCATTCTACATTAAAGCAATTTTAAAACTTTAGTTTGTATTAATGCTATTGTACGATTTCATACAAATTTCACAAACCTTTACGGTTATTACAAGCGTAGAAATTATTTTTATATAGTTCATGATATTAGAAAATTTATGTAAATATATGCAGGTATTGTAACAAGTTGTAAGTATTTTATGCGTTATCTGCTCCTGATTGTGCCTTTTTAGTTCAGTCTTGAATTCCTGGATGTCTCCGATGTTCTTCCAACATTTCTGGTAGGTTATATAAGTTAAGTCCTTGCGTGAATATCATATTTCCCCAGTTCTGTTTGTCAGTCTCCTTGTTAGATCGTGTTCTTTTTTCTTGTGTCATGTTGATGCACGTTGATTTTGGTCACCATTTACTGTTCCATGTCCATTATACCCATCTTCGTCTGATAAATCACTTTTATTGTTTCGAATTTTCTAAATTCCTCAATTTTAATATCCCTGTATTGCTGTAGACATCTATTGTTGGTGTGTCCAGGCTCATGTATATATTTTTGATTATTTTGTTTTGTCTTCTTTGTAGTGTGTTTAGTTTTGTTTTATTTCCCATTGTCCAGTATAAGTTCATGTATGAGAGTCTGCTTTTTTACATTTGCCTCATAAACCTATAATTTGTGTGCACATTATTCTTAGTCTTCGCATGAGATATCCATATGTTCCC
>WYDF02296761.1:0-15855 GCA_009867245.2 Adranes taylori | reverse complement strand
TATATATCTAGAGGAAGTGATGAGAAGGGGGCAAGCGGGAGGAATAATGATAGGTAGAAGGAAAGTATGCTCGATGACGTAAGCAGATTTTATTGTATGTATGTCGACTAATAGAGAAGAGATGAATGAGATGATAGGGAGAGTACAGAGGTACACGAAGGAAAGGGGATTGGAAGTGAATGCGGAGAAGACAAGAGTGATGGTGTGCGAGGGAGGAGGGAGAGAAAGCAAGAAATATGTGTTAAAATTAGGAGAGAAAAGTATTGAGGTGGTTAAGAAATATAAATGGCTAGGTTATATGTTGATGCAAACTGGGTCATGTTCGGAGGATATTAGTATGATAGGAAAGAAAGCAAGGGGTGTGATGGAAAGGATGAGAAAGGTGTGGAAAAGGCGGTTTGGTGATTCAGTTAAGATGAGGATGGTGATTATGGATGTGTGTGTGAAGAGAGTAATGATGTATGGGGCGGAAGTATGTGCGGTGTGTGAAAGAGAAATGATTGAGAGGGTGCAGGCTGGAAGTATAAAAAGGATGCTTGGAGTTGATAGTACAACGTCTTACGAAATAGTGCTGCAAGAAACTGGAAGAGATGAATGTTGATTATCTGATGTAAGAAAGATGATGAATTTTGAGAGAGAGGTATGGATGGATGACGAGAATTATAAAAGAAATATATGTAGTGGGACTGAAAGAGTATGGAAAGGATGGTGGTATAAATAAGTGGTTAGAAAAATGAAGGACAATGTATGAAACAGTTGAGTTGTGTATGGGGAGATGGGAAGAAAAGATAGGAGAAGGTGAAGGGATGGTGAATGAAGTGATAGGGGGAATGACAGATGTGGATGAGCAAGAGAGGAACGCAAGGATAAAACGGATCTGGTCGAATAGTATATACGACTAGATAAGGGTGAAAGAAGGAATGGCAGAGTAATTAAGATCAGGAATCAACATGAAAGAGAAAAAGATGATCGCTAGATTCAGGTGTGAAAGTGAGGAGTGAGGGTACAGGTATTGGATGAGAGAACAAGAGAGTATTCAAAAGGGAGTGGTTAGAATTGGAGGAGATCTATGGAACAGAATGGGTATGGAAAGAATATAATGGAAAAAGTGATTAAGGAAATAAAAGGAAAAGGGAGATAGATGTAATATACGTGAAAAGGGTTACGGGAAGGGTGTGGAGATTAAAGGTAATACAAGGAAGAAATTTGAATAGAGAGAGATTATGGAACATGAAGGAAGAATATGAAGAACATGTAGGCATTTTAGTGTATGAAAGTTGAAGGGGGTACAAGAGAGGGAAAAGAAGAATTATAAGGGTACCTTTCCGGACTTGGCCTTTCCTTCGCTTAATATGGGTTAATTTAGTGTAGGAGTTTAAATGGATTTTAAATTAAAATTTTTGGGTTATAATTTTATAGTGATTATGTTATGGGTTTATTTTAGTTTAAGAGTTTTAATTTTGGGAAATGAGTTAAAATTGAAATTTGTATTACCTTAATGAATGGTGTAATAGTATGCCAAATAAAGGTTATTATTATTATGAATATAATTCGATATTATATAAAATAAATATTAACGCTAAATTAAATACAGTGAAGAATACAATTCAACATCATTAGTGGGGTGACAATTATGAATGGAATGTACAGGGTGTTTGAAAGGTTAATGAGGAAAACATTTGACAAGGAAATAAAGGAGAAAAAGGTTCCGTTGACTACTCAGGAAGGGTTTAGAAAGTACTGTGGATAATATAGTTATTCTTAATTAGGTAAGAAAGTGAGTACATAGAAAAAGTAACTTATTATTCATAGATTTGAAATCGTCGTTCAATCGAACATTGGTAAGAGGGACATTATGGAGAAGTAGTAGGAGTATCGGAAGGTTTGTGTGGGGTGTTTAGAGGGTTGTCTGATGGGACAAAGGTGAGAGTGAGAGTGGGAGAAAGGGTATCGGCATGGTTTAATGTAAGGAAGGGGGTGAGGGTAGGTTGGACGTTAAGCACAAGTTTGTTTAATATATATATATATATATATATATATATATATATATATATATGTCGGATTTGATGGTTGTACTGAAAAAGGGGCGTCAATCTGGGGTTGTGGTATTTGGGGACAAATAGATATGGTCGTTAAGGTATGCAGACGACATTGTGTGCATGGCCAGTACAAGGATGACGTGTGTGTGGGAGGAGAGGAAGTGCGAATCGGTGAGAATGAGAATGAAGGTATTTAACGTACGTGTAAGAAATGAAATGATGTATGAGGTGGAAGTATGGGCGGTGGTGGAAAGGGAAGACATACTATTGTATAAGAAGAGAATATTAAGAATGGGAAGTAGTACATCAAGTGAAATAGTAATGCAGTAGTTACGTATAAATTCTGTGTGAGCGGATTAAAGAAATTGGTGAAGTGCGAGAAAAAAGTGGTGACGAATATAGAGGAAAGATGGTAAAAAATGTTCAGGAGATAAAGCAAGAGAACATGAGAACGGAGTGAAACGAGTGGGTGGAATATAGAAGAAAAGTGTACGAAAGGATACGATGGTCACTATATGCATAATGTGAAAGAATGATGGCGAAATATGTAAAAGTTTTTTTTAACAGAAGTGGAAGAAAAGATGAAAGATGTGGAACTGCAAGAAATGGAAGGTTTACGGTGAGTAGGTATAACAGAAAATATAAGTGGAATTATATGGGGAATCAAATAGAAGTATGAAAGAATAAAGAATGATAGCGAGGATCAGATGCTGAAGTATGGAAAGGGGAAATAAGTACTGCATGAGAAAAAATGATAGGAAATGTACAGTATGTAGTAACGAAGAGGAAGTATTGGAGCATTGGATAATACATAAAATAATGGAAGAAATAAGTTGAAAGGAAGTATCAAAGGTGAAAAAATGAATGAAAAGAAGTTCGAAGGGACTAAAAGAAAATTCCTTTCTTTTCATCCATGCTTGGTTATAGAGGAATACGATTGTGGGCAGAGAGTGTTTAGGTGCGGGTGGGAGAGGGAAAATGTGTTAAAAAATTTGGAAAACTACCATCCTTCTTCTCTCTTCCAGTCAATAGAAAAAAGGAGAAAAGGAAAGAGGAAAGTAGAAAAAAAGGGAAAATGTAGGAAGGATGGATAATAAAAGGAATAAACAGAAATGGGGAGTATTGTTTATAATCAAATTATTTGTATCGTTTGGAATGTAAATTTTTTTATGTCAATAAAGTTTGTTACTATTATTATCATTAGTCTATACAATTTGAGTTGTTCTATAAAAGTATTTGTTATTCTAAAACAAGTATAATCATCGAAATAAATTAAACAAAAATGTATTCTAAAAACTGCACTTTAATTCATTCACAAGATGCTAATTATCGAAATTGTTTAATTGACGCATGACCGAAACAAGCAACTTGGTGTATGAGTCTAATGGAATTATTTCCTGGCGCGGAGGTAATTCATCCTTTAATACGGTATGAATTCAAAATTGATTGGAAAATTTAAAGGTTATAAAAATAATACAATTTTTAAAACATAAATATTTCAAATTAACAAAATAATGTCTGTTTTGGGTATCTTCGAAGGAAACTGTACCTAGACAACTTCAGTTGTAATTGGATGTCAAAGCAATCATACTGGAGCTCATTAAGGATTTATGAAATTTATTCATTAAACAGATTAATATTCATAAATATTGAGTATCTGTAATACAATACATAGCTGCAAAGCTTTGTTTAAGAACATATAATGATCACCCACACTGGTGTTCATTTCATTTTCACTATAATTACTAGAAAATTTTATATTATTGTTTGGAACATAAAGCGATCAGACCAAGTAAGTAAGTTATAATTGAATTTATTTGATAAAATTAATTGGATATTAGGATAAAATTAATAAGCGAATAACTGAGTTTAATTTAAAAATGGATTGAAGAAATTTGTTGACTTCACAACTCGTTCCTTTGTTAATAATATTATAACGATAGAAATGGCTACACAATTCATACACTAAAGACTTCAATGCCTAATGTACAATTAAGTGAAATTTTAAGACAACGAATATGCTTAAATAAATAAGTCCATTAAATTAATGAGATTCTTCTGTATAGACTCGCACTAGTGAACGTCTAAGATGAAAGACCACTAATTGTATTCATAAATACTTCGAATCTAGCTACGTTTATAGTTATTCAGTTTAGATTTCTAGTAATCTACCTGAACATACAATTGCACATTACAATTGCTGGCGTTACTACCGCTATAAGACAGTTAGAACCACATCTTCTGCTGGATTCGTTGGGCTAGACGTAATGTAGTCCCTATATGGAACATTAACACATCAACTGACTTGCTACAGCGCAGCAGCAACAAACCTATACGGCCGTTACTCTTTGCAGCCCTTCGGCTAGATTTGGTCTTGAGACCCCTAAAATGTACTGACAATTAACTAGTTAGAGGACAATGCACTATTTCTTCCGCTGGGTATTCAGGGTTATATAATACTGGACTCACTTCAGGCTTGGCCATTACCTTCCAGTTTTTCAATGAAAAATCTAAATACTTCACGTCACTCAGTTCCGTAAAGTCGCTTAGGATTCGCTTTTACTCGTCTCTCCAGTACATATTTCAACTTGACGTAAAGAAAGTAGGTCGTGTTTCAAAACGTTTAACTGATATAGTTTAAAAGTGTTCATCATGAATAATGAATTCATGTTAGTATTAAATATTTTAGCATGATATTTTGTTTTGACTTTTGAAACTGATTAAATTCAGTACTATATTACGGGTTACTAATAAACAAATCTTCAAGTAAATAATTTTTTTTTCTAAACGTGCTAACAAACTAATATGTTTTTTTTATGTTAATAAAAAGTATATACGTGTATGTTTTAATTGAATTTAAACGATGCCGTTGGAAATAAATCTATACTTGCGTACAATAAATAATTATCGCACAACTTATTATTATCTATGTAGTGAACCTACTCAGATCTAATGATACTTAATTAAAGAATATATCTCGTGTGTTACTAGGGAAATTATATATCATTTTCAAATTATATATTATTTTCACATCAGTGGAAAGTTTAATTGTATCCGTGTCAATATTTACGTTAATATACTCAATGTGAATCAATATTTCTTTTATTGAACTTGTTGACTTATTGACCATCTATATCACGATTGTCAAAGTATATAAATAATTAATTTTTGGAAATAGATTATTTTACTGATTCGTAGTTTTATTTTTTTAGTGTTTATTATTATTTGTGTTAGGCAGTGATTTAATTCCTAAGTCAGGGTCCGAACTTGCTTCTCTAAAGCTGTTTCACAGTTTCAAATAGGCAAAGGTCTTATATTTAACAAACCGAAAGTACTACGTTTGATCATTACTTCCCTTTAATTAAATATTTAAATGGAGTTTTATATAGTCTATTGCTACGCCTACAATCGAAATCTCGATAAATAAAATTTCTGTAGCTCTACCATCGCTTAGAAAAAAGTTTTAGAATATTTTGTGATCCCATAAAGAACTGGGAGTTTTTACAATGAACAGTGTTTGTGGAAACTAGCCTAATTCCATGCCGTGTAAATTTTAAGCGTGATATTATATTTATTTTTGATGTAATTCACTACTACATTTGTGAACCTGTTGTAAGTGTTTAGACATATGTTGTTTCCTTCACATGTTTTAGTTTGGATCAAACTCATGATTATTGGATCAAACTCCCACATAAAATTGCTGGCAGGTTTGACAATCCAATCTGTAAACGGCACATTGTTCAGATGTGGATGTTTTTACAATTATCTATTTTATTTGTAGTATGGAAACTAATTTTGATATTATACTTATGACAAAAATTGTTGAAATTTAAGACCATCGTTATTTAAAATGATAAAGCATAAAATCTTTTAATTGTTACTTCTATATACGTAGAAGATTTGATATTTGGAGCCAATTTGGTTCTATTGTATGTATTATCTTGCTAAATAATTTACGTATCAATTTCTCATCAAACCCCATTATTTTTTGCAAGCCGTCAAATTGTGCTGACCTCATTAATAAGGTTAATTTGATTTTGAGGAATGATCATGGGTCTATGGATTAAAGACCTAAAACATTCCAACTTATGTTTTTAAAGTACCTTTTGCTTTTATCTGCATTTCTAAGGGCAAAATCTTATAGATTTTTTACTCAATTTATTGAATAAATAATATAAAAACTTTTGCACAGACAACACTTTTACAACTTGTTTGATATTATGCGAAATGGAGTAGTTTGAAAATAGATTTTTCTGTACATGCTATAATTACATATTCAATGAATTTTTAAAATTTGCTTGGTGCTCTTTGACATCCCTTCGCTTTAAGATAATAAGCGATTCTCTCTAGTGAATGGAAATCTCTAGATAATAAATGTCCTGAATAAAATCCAATCTAACAGTTTGTTATATGTAAACGTAATGCAGATATTTCCTTATGCAACGTATTGGACGTAATGCAACGAATATGGAAGTTACTAATAAATTCATCAACGAATGTTTCTGGCTAATAAATTTTTAGGTTTTTATGCAATATTAGCTCAAATAAGTTTTATTAACAGTAGATGCTGTATAAATTATCCGCACACTTTAACATTATAATTTAGATTTCTTTCAAAATGGCTCCGAGCAATAAATAAATATTTATATCAAGGCTAAGAAATTAATACTCTAAAACTATACAACTTAGGATTCGTTAATTAGTTATTATTATTTCTATTAGTTATTATTATAGTTTCTAATTGGAGGGATGTGAATAAGGTAGAAAAATTAGTAAGGTAGGTTGAGAAGTATTTACTGAGAAAGGAAAAGGAAGGCAAGATGCGGAGAGAAGAGAAAAATTTGATGAGATACGGATAAGTAAAAAGAAGAATGTGAGGGAGGTGTTGGGGAAGGTAAGGAAGGGGGAACTTGTATGCACTGATTATGATATAGCTAGAAGGGATTGGTTGGAAGACGAAAAGGAGCTAGCAGAAAGGAATATGTTAAGTGAATAAGATGTGATAAGAGAATTAGAGAATCAAAGGGGTGTGTGGAATTACTTGAGGGAAAGTGAAGTATTGGGGGATAATAGGGTTTAATGTGAGCTAAGATTGGTGGATTGGATGAGGAAATATAGAGGGGAGGTTGCTGGATGATTGGAGAGGCAAGTGCAAGAAATAGACTATGATTGGTAATTGAGGAAGGCTGGAATAGTTGACATAGATGAAATATGTGTAAAGGACGTTCAAGTAGAAAGTGGAAAGATGAAGAAATGAGGGGCAGTTGGCCAGACAGGAATCCAGTACAAGTGTGGGTATTCATGAATGAGGAGGGAGTGAGAGCAGTAAAGTATTTAATAGGATATGGAAGGGAGTAAACGGTGTGATTCAGGTATCGAAGAGAGGAGAGATTGTGCCGGTGTACAAGAGAGGAGAAACAAAATGTGAATAGTTATAGGGGCATAACGATAAGAATGGCCTATATAGAATGTTTCCAAGGATTATGAATAGGACATTGGAAGAGAAGTAAGGCTGAAAGGGGTGCTGTCATGTACACAAACTGGTTTTGTAGAGGGGGGAGTACCTGCGGACAATATTGCTATTTTGAACTTTGTGATAAATCAACAAATTGGGAAGAGAAAGAAAATATATTTGCGGTTTGTGGACCCAAAGACCGCCTTTGACATAATTAGTAGGAAGTATTTATGGAATAAATTGGATGAAGTGGGGATTTCGGTTGTTATGGTAAGAATGGTAGGAGTATGTATCAAGGAGCATGGTAATGGTGAGAGTGCATGGTAATGCGAAGGTATCTAAGTGGTTTGAGGTGGAAAAATGAGTTAGACAAGGGTGTCCTCTTAGTCCTTGCTTATTCAACTTTTACATATCTGATTTAGAGGATGTTTTGATTAGAGGGCAAGCTGGGGGAACACAGATTGGAAGGCATGTTGTATGGTCGTTGACTTATGCCGACGACATAGTATGTATGGCATGTAATAGGGAAGAGATGAATGAGATGATAGGGGGGGGGGGTTAAGAGGTATATGGAAAAAGGGGGTTAGAAGAGAATGTCGATAAGACTAAGATAATGGTTTGTAAAGGAGGTGGAAGAAAATGTAAGAGCGAGGTATTTCATTTAGTAAGTGAGTCAGTGTAATGTCAGTGTAATGACGCAAAGTGAGTTAGTTAATGAACATATTAGAATGATAGCGAAGAGAGGAAGGGAATTGATATAAAGAATGAGGAAGGTGTGGGAATGGAGATTTTGCGAAAATGTAAAGATGAGGTTGATGATTACGGATGTGTGTGTGAGGAGTGTGATGATGTATGGGGCGGATGTTTGGTTGGTGTGTGAAAGTGAAATGATTGAACGAGTGCAAGCGTCTGGTATTAAAAGGATTCTCGGTGTGGACAGGCCAACGACTTACGAAATTGTGCTGCAGGAGACTGGTAAAAATAAATACTAGACCGTAGGTGTTAAAAAGATGGTAAGATATGAGAGAACAGTATGGATGGATGAAGATCAGAGATTAGTGAAGGAAGTATATTTAGAGGAATTGAGAAAGAGTGAAGCTTAAGGATGTGGGAATCAGTGGCTGGAGACGACAAAGAAATTATATGAAAGAATTGGGTGGTCAATCAGAAAATGGGGAGAAAGGGTGATAGATGTAGAGGGAGTGTTGAATGAGGTAATCGAGAGAATGTTGGATGTGGAGAAACAAGAGATGGATGATAGGATACGAAGAAGTAGGTTTAATTGTAAATATGAACGGATAAGGGTTGAAAAGGGGATGGTAGAGTATTTACAGTCGGGAGTATAAAAGAAAAAATGATGGTGGCGAGGTTTATGTGTGGCAGTTAAAAACGGGGTAATAGTTACTGGATGAATGAACAAGATAGAAAATGTAGAGCTTGTCGTATGGATGAAGAAAATTGGCTGCATTGGATGAGAGATTGTATAAAGATGGAGTGGACGGAAGATAACAGGGTGATAATTGGAGGAGATGTTTGGGGTAGGATGGGGGTGGAATGAGTATAATGAAAAAAGTAGTGAATGTGCTAAAAAAATGGAGTAGGGTGTGAGGTGCTGGAACTTGGGTTACTCTTTGGGGATGGAGATAAAGATATAAATAGTAAGTAGAATATGTAGACATGCTAGGGAGAATGGAATGCTAGAGATGGGAAGGAGAAACAAAGAGAGAGGGTAAAGAAAGGAAGGGATGTGAAAGATAAGTGATAAAAGAGAATTTGCAGTGGTAATAAGGGCAAGAGAGAAGTGAAGGGAATGTGCAGAGTAGAAGAAGAATAATGTAAGGGGAGTATTAAGGAGGCTATGCCAAGAAGGACGATTATAAGGATTTTGGTATGAATGGGGAAACATGGCCTTACCTTCTCGCAAGTTAAGAAAGGTTTTATTAGGATGGGGAAAGGAAAAATGTAATTTTTGCTGGCGTAATTGTTTATTTTGTAAGTTTCTTTTTCCTTTCTTATGTTTTTTTTCCAGTAAGGGATTGTGCTATTGTTTCTTGCTTTTGTGTTTTGTTTTTGGTTGTTATTATAGTATTTACCTTTAATTTGATTGTAAGTTGCTTATGCGAATAAAGGTTGTTTATTATTATTTTTATTATTATAGTTTCTATAGATAGAGCTATACACAATCAACAATTTGTTGAAAAAAATGCATAGGACTTTTGTCTACAATTTTTTTATATGCGTCTAAACTTGGCTCACCAAAAATTCAATATTCTACAGATTTATAGAATTACATTTAAGTGAAAAGTACTTTCAGAAATATGAAATCTACGAAAGCATTATAATTAGCACTTTTCTAGGATGGCCGCCTCCAGGTAATGGATACGTATGATATATTTATATACGGCCCTGTAGCAGTCGCGGAACATAAAAATTTGTATATAATTATACTCAATTGTCAACTTTTCAAAAAAGAGAAAAAAAACTATAAAACAATAGAATCCTGTTAATAATATTGCCCATCGTGCACTAAGTGTCACTGCATGTATCATTGAGTCCAACATTTTGCATTTATTTAAATAACGGGTTAGAATGGGGTCCGCAAAAAAGGTGTTCGTGTGAAAAAAAAAAGTTTTTGATCCCACGGGTTATATTACCCTTTTCTATGTACACAATTATCAAAATATTTAGGTATGAATATCTTTATCATTAAAACTACGGGAACTTATACTATCTCAACCCGTTTTGAAATTTGGGTATTACACAATTTAGATTAGAATGGGTCAGTTTAAGATAATTAATTATTTAATAGGTAATTAAGACGGTAGGTGTATTTAGTAGGTAGGACAAAAAACACTATTTCCAATTTTTTTCTTCAAAGCAAGTTTTTAAAAACTAAAATTTTCCTTTAAAATAAACTCGAGGCGAATTAATGGAAAGTACAGCACGTTAGGAACCGGTTAGGGTTGGTGCTAGGTTCTGTTAGGTTACAGTTACATTACGGTTAGACTAAGGAAACCACTAGGTTAATTTATTCTTATTTTATTCTTATTTATCTGAATCTAATTTGTATTGAAGTAGGAGTACTGCTATTTGATTTAGTTATTTTTATTCGTCTCAGAAGTGGATCGAAGTAATAACGAATGTAGCAATCAAAAGTACTAAAATAAAAGTGCCAAAACATGTTTATAGTATGTTTTTAACTTTTATAACAACTATATAACCTTATTACTAATTATTGCTACAGTATAAACGTTTTGAACACATATGTCATATTCTTACAAACATTTCCTAGACTGCCTTGTGAGTACTTTTACTACTGTAACTTCACTGGGTTATGAAAATAACGTCAAATAAATTATACAAAACAATATAGTCTGAAACAAAACTTTATAATTGACATTTTGAAAATTATTATAATATTTGTTGTCTCTCTTGGTATAGAAAAATATTTAATAAAACATCACAAGTACTCACCTGTGAGACTAACTTAACATTGAACTGTAAAACTATTATAATACTAATCTTACTCATCGATGATATTACATTCAAAAGAATAATTATTGACATGCATAAAATTATAAATTTTCGATACACGTTTATTCAAGTATCTTTCTAATTTCTAAAAAAGTATACAGCAAAAACGATTTAATGTTAGTTGATTAGAAAGTTTTGAACGAGTGATCAACTATAAAAACCAGACAGATTGTAAAATACCTAAATGTTTTCTATAATCCATTCGCAACTTATTTTTATACGAAAATTAAGATTAAGCGAAGCTTCAATTTTTAAAAATATATTTTTATTAAATTATTTTAAGAATGTAGATGATATAAAACAAATAGCTATATACGACAGAAGAGAATTTGATTTAATTAATTGTTTATAAAAATGTAATCTGTTTTTCCTTTAATTTATTATTGAGTGTTATACATAATTAAAGAATATTTGATTCTAGAAAACGTAAATTAAAAAAGAAATTTATTTTTAAGAGACCACTTAGGGCGACAAGAATATACTCAGTAGCTATAAAAGTGTGCATAAAATTACAGAAATATCAAGTGATCTTGAAGCATTTTTAACTTGATTTCAGGGGATAGATAGGTCAACTAACGATTACATTGTCTAGGATATTTTTTTTAATAATAATAATTTGTCCAAAACTTGAGTCGTTGCATAATTATTGCGGCTTTTTTTAAAACAAATTTTATTCAAGAAAATCAATAACAACATTTAAGAAAAAAGGTCTATAAATGATTATTACGGAGCATATTCACCAACTACTTCATTTTCTGCGTCCTATTTGGTAAACTGCTGGTCGGTTTCATGGACAAAGAAGTTGCCGTTTTTAGACGTAATCCATTATTATGATCGCGGCTACCAAGTCATCCAAGTCATCGTGGAAGGATATGGCGGATGAACCAACAATATTGACGATAGATTTGACGCACGATGCTAAATATGTCGATGCGTATTATCGTGGTGGACGATGATATGCTTCCTTTCAAATTGAGCCAGATAAACGATGCTGCTGATGTGTAATTGCCGCTTGCCATTTTTGCTCAGAATTCGCCACTGTTGACTATCATACTAGCCATTTCACCAATAACAAATCTGGTTTAAAGCGATTTCCCAGTGAATAGTTCCGCTTCTATCTTACCAAATACACCACATTGCCTTCTTACAATAGACTGGTTTGGGTATTTCTTTCGGTGAAACACCTGACAAAAAGCAAACTTCCGTTTTTGACGAGAAGCAGCTATAATTAAACGACAGTAACGCGAATCCTCTGGAACAGAGTTTGTTTGTTTCGCTGAAAATTCGGACACGTTTAGGTTTGTTGTTGTCGAAGAGATCGTGAGATGAACTTCCCGATGTGTGGAAGAGATCGTTCACATCGGGAAGTTCATCCAGATTGAAGTATTAGGCCAAGATTCTCGTTATCAAGCGTTCGTCTTCTTCCACTGCTGCTAAATGTGTCTGCTTGTCGAAATTTGATGGCCTCTCCTTATCTGTGAGATTTTTGTAGCCCGATTTTAACTTTTTGAACCATCTTTCATCATGGCTTTGCTAATTATTCCTTTACCAAACAATTCAGATAGCGAAATGACTGTACTGCATTCGAACCTGCCTCGAAGTGGCAGAGCATAATATGGCGCATATTTTATGATTTTCAAAAAAAGAGAGGATTATTTGTATGAACGAAAATTTAAAAAGAAAACGATAATATTTAAAGAACAATGAAGTCGCGAAAAGAAGCCGCAATAATTACGTACCAACCTATTACAATAACTTTTTCGGTTTTTGCTTCTTTATGTGTTGGTGTATGAAAGATTTAGGATACAGTGATCCCTGAAAATATGGAAGTTTCACATTTATGTTTTTGTTAAATTTTAGTACGAGCCTAACTCAACAAATGTCTCGAATCATTTCTTTTTGTTCTCTAAAGCATTATCATGAAGAAAGGTTACAAATGGTTTACAGAGTTCCTGTGTGATCGCGTTTCGGTTGTTTTTCTAAAAGTTGATGTACAGAAATTGGTGTAGGATCAAAAAGTTCGACCGAATGTTACAATTCCAAAATACCATAACACGTTGCAACATATGGCAAAATTTACATATATCCGTACGAGCCGAAAACTAAGCCACAATGAACTATCACTCGGTTCATCATTGACTGCTCCGTGATGAACCCAATCCTAAAAATTTCACAAACTTACTGCTATAAAGAATTAACAAACAGTTAATCCTGAATGGTATGTAACCATTTGATCATCAGTGAAACCAGAAAAGCTTAAGCAGCAGTAAGAAGAACAGAGTAGGCAGCTTAAGATATTAAATACGGGCAGATAACCAATTTATTGGGAAGTTCTAGATGACGGTAATGTTGGCATGTGTTAAATAAAAATCTAGAAAACCAAGTGAATCGCTAAAATTTGATGTAGTAAGGATCCATGGGTAATACACTATCAAGAACAACTGACTGAACATAAACTAGAATATGGAAACTATTCCGATGCGCAGAAAAAGTAGATGGAAACTCAAGTAAGAACAGTATCAGTGGAGGACGATCCAAAGCATGAAAAAGAGTCGAGATCTAAGTCCTGGAAGAATACCAATTGAACTGATCAAGTGTGCATCAGGAAGTGCTTGCACCAATATTTGCAAGATGTTTGATAAATGACCAAGTACCTACTGAATATAAGGCAGGACATACTACGTAAATATATTAAAAAGGTTCAAAAAAGGAGTGGGACAACTAGCAGGGCATACGCGTGACCAGCTCAGTGGGTAGGCACTATGGGCGGATCCTAAAGAAAAGGATTCAAAAACATTACGAGAATCGGAATATCACTGCGAGCTCAGAGCAGGCGTATGGATTTTGTATGGACCAGAACATGTACTTCACATTGATAAATAAAATGTATAACGTTTTTTGCAGAATTTACAGAAATCAAGGTATTGCGACATGATTGCTGCATTTCCATTACACTTTTTAAAATTTACATCAGCAAATCACTAAAACATTGGCACCGAAATTGTGAAAATAATGGGATTAGAGATAGATGGAAATTACTCAACCGCGTTACTCTTTGCGGATGACTAAACATCTTTCACAAAAGGCTAAGACGATATCTCCTTTATGCTTCAAAAACTTCTAGAAGAATACGATCAATGGGGTCTAGAGATCAATATGGAAAAACATGTTCATTGGACATCCACCTATAGACATTACATTGCGAAGTGCCACAATAAAATCAGTTCAAGAATATAAATATTTAGGCATTAGGATACCAGTAATGGAACTGATGAACATGATATTAGAAATATAGTTGCAACCGGCAAATCCTAATAGCTGGAACCTAAAGATTAGCAGCAAAACAAAAACAAAAAAAAAACACGCGAAACGCCAGTTACAGAGGATGGACTTTTAAGTCCGAACCATATCGCGGAAAATTTTATTCTCCGACACACCAGCTTTCACAATATTTGGCGAAATATATTCAACCTCGGTAACTTCGGAATCATGTGTAAACAACAGAAGCACTTTTTAGAGATCCTCAAAGAACATATACTACAACCAACTGACATCATATTTAGCTTGGATGTCGTATCCCTGTGTACTAACATCCCCGTAGATGAAACATTGGACATACTAAGAACAAAACATCATATTCCTCAGCCATTATTGATTTAATCAACCACTGCACTAGCAATGTCTACTTCATCCATAGAGCAATCTACTTCATGCGCTACAAAGAGACATTTGGAGCACCAATGGAGCACCTCTTTCAAACGCAATCGCTAACATTTATGTGGAAGAGAACAAGAACTTTGGACAATAGACTTTAAAACAAGAGCTTTGGACAAGATTCCTCTAAAACCCAAATTATGGTTGCGCTATGTTGACGACACATTTGTGATATGACCACATAGAAATCAAGTACTACAGAAATTCCTCATGCACTTAATGCTGAGCACCCAAAAATCCAATTCACCATGGAAGTAGAAAACGACCATCAACTATCTTTTTTAGATGTATTAATTACAAAGCAATCTAACGAGCCTTTGCACACACAGTTCATAGAAAGAAAACGCATACAAACCGCTACCTACACGCTAATTCAGACTACCATCCAGGACACAGGAATTCCATAATAAAAATTTTAATTCATCGGTCAAGGTTACTTACCGACAATGAAGGATTAGATTGTGAAGTCGCAATATTGCGAAGCGCACTTCTCCAGAACGACTATACTAATACCCAAATATACAACAATCTACTCCCGAAACACAAAATGCAACGGCCGGAACCTGCATCATCTGAACCAATAGCCATTACAACTCTTTTGTCATAACAACACAATATCGGCCAGAATAACTGAACACACAAACAACGTCAATAAGAAACTCAGCACCTCTGCTCTTGCCCAACATAACACCGCAATCGATTATTAAATAGCTTTTGAAAATACTAGAACAATAGCCACTTAAACCCACTATAGCAAAAGAATTACTAGAGAAGCCGTAGAAATCGAAGAATGACTGAATAAACGATGAATAAACGAAACGACAACGAAAACATTTCTAGCACTTGGAAACTCGTATTATATCCATACCGTGAAAATGAACTACAAATAATTCAAATCAACAACTACCAATACAAAAATGCATCTACGTTACGACTACCATCAGCATACACTCAACGACCACCATCAGCAACATATGTAGACACAACATGCGTCACCGTACCAGGTGCTGACGTAGAAAGGAGAAAACAAGATCGTATGCGAAACGCATTGCACAGTAAATTTTCAGACTTTATCTAAGCCTCAACAATGCCAGATGTGACTTTGGCGAAACG
>WYDF02296750.1:0-15857 GCA_009867245.2 Adranes taylori | reverse complement strand
CATTAATTTTTTTATGATTACTTACTTGTATAATTCATTTAGTTAAATTTATTTTATTAAAATATTATTTTATTTAATTTCTGTCTTTTAATATGTTGGTAATTTCGTTCATTCCATTGTGTATCCAGTTTTTTAATATTGTTTTATCTTAATAAATTTTTGATAAATTTTGGATGTCTGTTTTAGTGCTTATACCGTTTTTATCTTTATTTATTTCTATCATGTCTTAGAAAAGTGTGTTTCTAGAGTTATGCTCTATTTACAACCACAACCTTACAAAAACATTTTTACAAACAGATTATAAAAACATTGAAAATCATAGGACATAATTTTGATTTTACTAATACAAAAAAATTTAAAAATAGTAAAACAATTAAAATAGTATTATTGTTGATTTAAAATAAAAAAGAAATTAAATGTCATATCAAAATAATATTATAACATTCTTAATTTTGTTTCAAATTTAAGTTTTCGTAGTATTTTATTAATAAATATATTATTTCATATAAGAACAAAACAATTTATTTTTAAAAATATTTTATCATTTTAACAGTGTACAATTTTGAGTAGTTAATAAAAAATATAAAAAATAGAGTTTCCAATTTATCTGCTTGATGATTAAACAAGAAAAATAAATATGCAAATGTAACAAAAGGAAAGAAGGAGAGAGAGAGAGAAAAAAACCTGAAAGGTTTAAAAACGTCAGACCGAAAAGGGTATTAAGAAAATTAATACATTTAACTTTAGCACGTGCTTGTGATACGTTTCACATTGTTTGGGGTGTTTTTGTCAATTAAAGTCTGTTTATACGCGACTGGGTGTTCTTTTTTCCTAAAATATTAGGGTTATGTGTAGCAATTTCAACTTCTGAATGTTTCCTTGTTATCCGCTTAAATAAATATATATACTACTTTTTGTAATATTAATTTAATAATGTTCCAGTATTAGTCCCTACAAACCACAATATTTAATGGTAATTATTTATGAATATTAAAAGTTATTTTGCAAAATAATTTTAGAAATTTGCACAACAGAAAAAAGTGAAATAATGTTATATACGCTAAAAAATAGTTTGTTTATATTCAACAAAAAAAGTGAATAATAAACAAGTAAGTTTTTAGCGTTATTACTAAGCACCTGTCAACTTATTTTTATTTAATCTAAATCTCCATGAGATGCGGCAGTATATTTTAATAGATTACAAATAACTGTAAATCACTTATTTTATTTAATATTTATTAAATTAAATATTTAATAATTAAGGGCATATTGGTAAATTAAACTAGCCCTAATTTTAAGTTAAATTATTAATTGATTATTCCAGTTTAATTATTGTTAAATTTAAATTATTTTTATTTGTTTTAACATTCTTTCCAGGCTGCCATAATGGCGCTAGATTTTTTAAATTTATTATCTCCCAATTGTTCAATGTTTATTAAATGTCTTAAATATCTATGCATTTATGAAGAGTATAATGATTATTAATTATCTTTCCCGCACCATTATTTGTTCTAATTATTGTTCTGATCCTCAGTATATAAAAGTGGGATGGGGGCCACGTCTACAATATTTTAAAAATTTTATAGTGAAGTAAGAAAACTTGTGTAATAGAACTAAATACGAATTCCTGTCATTCGTCATTATGAATTGAAATATGAAAGGATATGTAATATCCCAATTCGATAAAATTCCTTTTCAGGAAAAAACGTTTCAAGGATCTTCTAGATGTAGAATTCATAATTAAATACCAGAATTATTTAATCCTTGGTCGAAAGGGATTAGCATAAATATTGAAACGCTCCGGCAAATATAGTTTAACGGATTTAATTTCACATAACTTTCAAACTATGGAACGATGGTTATGTTCTGAATTAATAACATCCTAAGTCCTTTATTTACGTTCTACTGCAGGCAGATAGAAATTCATCTCTTAAAAGGTACATACAGGTTTTATATCAAACTCAAAATTTGATAGAAATTCGGAAACATTAATTAATAAAAATTTATAATTTCAATTAATGTTGTTAAGATCGTTTAATTATAACTCATTTACAATAAACATTTTGCTAACAAATTGTTAAACCATATAATCGTCATGTTTCTACAAATTCCGCATCTTAATTACCGAAATAATGATCCTTATGTAGTGGGAAGGCCTGTATTGATTGTGTGAAGACGATAGTCGTTAAGAAGAAATTAAAATACCGGAGCCCAGGTAGAGATAGAATAAACCTAATTTTTGAGGACATTTTTAATTTATGCATGACCACCCCTCTTTTTGGACGTGCTTTTCGAAAAAATCGTAGTGGTTAAGTAATGTAGTGATAATAGAAAATAGATAGTGGCAATAAACTTTAATGCATACCCAATAGTTTCGTTAACAGCCAATAATTTCGGTCTATGGCCATATATATACAGTAAAATTTACTCGTTACAGCAGAAATGATCGTTTAAGGTTAGTACTTATAAGCTAGTAACAGAATAAGCTAGTAACAACCAACAAACAGTTTTACACCACCCCCAATGTGATTAATCTAAAGAAATCGACTTTAGATAGTTTCAATCCATATCTAGATGATAACGTAATATTAAAACCAAAAGACAAATAGGAGAATGACACTGACAGAATATATTATGAAAGTAGATCAAATCTAGTGAAATTGATCACTGAAAAGGCTTGTAGCTAAAGCTTTGTGTTGCTTGTTTGACTGAATAAAATTTATTATTGTATGAAATTCTATGAAATATTATTATATTTTTATTATTAAAATTAACAATAATGAAGTTTTTATGTATTATTTACGGACTTGTTATAAAATTTATTATTGATATAAAATTTTATGAAATTTGATAATAAATCATTTTTTTAGAAAATATTAAGAATAAAACGAATGATAATTTTATTTATAATATATGGACTTATAAAAACTATATTTTTGTTATTATATTCTATGGAGTTTAATATAATTTTTTAATATTGCTTTTTGTTTTAAAAAATTAAAATTAATATTAGACAAGTTATTTTAAAACAACTAATTTATATTACATCTAAAATTTTTATTGTAAAATTGTAAATTTTTATTGTTTTATTGTAAATTTTTATTGTAAAATAAAAATTTTTATAGATAAATTTATTTTTCGAATTGAATTGTACATGTTAATTAATTTTTTACAAGTTTATTAATTTTCATAGTAGATAAAGTTTTAATGTTTAAATGAAAGTAATTTTGAATATATAATTTATTTTAAATTTAAATAATTTTTAAAAAATCATTATATTTGTTTTAGTCTATTTTTAGTAAATTATCTAGTTTTCATTATCTCTATATCCTTTATAATAAATTATCTCTTTATCTAGTGTTCAAAAATTTATTTTTTAGTAGATTCATTTTGATTTGATTTTTTCGTTTTTTAAATTGCTTAAAAAATTTTTAAAACAATTTTTTTTCAAAAGTCTTAAAAATTTTAATTAATGAAAAATGATAATTAATTTTTTATATCAAAATACTTTAATTATTTTCATTAATGGAAATACCGGAGCACCAATAGAGATAAAAAAAGGAGAATAAGTAGGCAGATCTCAATCTATATGTAGATGATAAAGTAATATTAAGAACTAAGAGAGAGATTAGAGAATGAAACTGACAGAATGTAATAAGAATGTCGATCAAATTTACAGAAATTGATCATTGACACAAAGCTTGTTTTCAAAGCTTTGTGTTGCTCATTCTACTTTCAATATAATTCATTATTGTATAAAATTTTATACAATAATGAAATTTGATTACAATTCTATGAAATTTTATTATAAACATTTGTATTATTAAATTTATTTAAATATAATTAATATTAAAAATATTTTATAAGTTTTTATTATATTTAAAATATTTTTTTAAATATTAACAAATTAACAATAATTTAATAGTTTTTATTTATTATTTATGGACTTGTAAAATTTATTATTGATATAAAATTTTATGAAATTTGATTATAAAAAATATTTATTATAAAATATTTGAAATATTAAGAATGATAATTTTATTTATAATTTGTGGACTTACAGAAAATATATTTTGTTATTAAATTCTGGGGAATTCAATATAAAATTATTTATTATTGCTTTATTTTTAAAATTAATATTAGACAAGTTATTTTAAATTAGACAAGATTTGTGTTTATATAAATTAGTAGTAAAAATTTGTGTGAAACAAAAAATATTAAAATGTAAAATAAAATTTTTTAATTGTTTTATTTTTGTAGTTAAAATAAAAAATTTTATAAATTAGTTTTATTTCATCTATATAATTTTTATTTTAATATAAAATGAATAGATGAAAAATTTTTTTTTATAAAGAGATTTATATTGTATGTTAATTGTCTATGTTAATTTATTTTTACTAGTTTATTGCTTTTTGTAGAGAATGTTTCACTGTTTATCTGTAGGTAATTTTGAATTTATTATTTATTTTTATATTTAAATAATTTATAAAAATCAAAGCTTTGTGTTGCTTGTTTGACTCAATAGAATTCGGTATTCTATGAAATTTTATTATAAACATTTTTATTATTAAATTTATTAAAATATATCTAATATTACTGAAATTATTTTATAATAATTAGTTTTTATTATATTGAAAATATTTTTTAAATATTAAATAATTAACAATAACTTTTTAATAGTATTTTATGGACTTATAAAAATGTATTTTTGTTATTAAATTCTGGGGCGTTTAATATATTATTTTTATTATTGTTTTATTTTTAAAATGAAACTTTACATTAAACAAGTGAAAATAATTAATTTATAGTATATCTAAAATATTTATTGTAAAATAGAAGTAAAATAACAAGAACTAGACGTTTATTTATTTTATTTTTACAGTTAAATTATAATATTTTTTAATAAATTACTTTATTAGATCAATAATATTTTTATTTTAATATAAAATTAATACAAATAGAATTGTCTATGTTAATTCATATTTTACTAGTTTATTATTTTTTTATTTTTTTTATAGATTTATCTGAAGTTAAATGTTTATCTGAAGGTAATTTTGAATAAATTATTTAATTTTATATTTAAATAATTTATAAAAAACATTATAATATTGGTTTCGGTCTAATTTTACAAAATTATAACATTATCTAGTTTTCAAAAATTGATTTTTTAGTAGATTTATTTTATTTTATATTTGATTTAAAAAAATGGGTTCAAAAACATGTCTAAAAAATGTCTAAAAAAGCGTTTAATGATGTTTATTAAAGAATCTTTGCGTATATGATGCTTCTTGTACACAACAGTATGCACATTCAGCGTTTTTCTTAATTATTTGCGTACGTAATAAGCAAAACAAATAATTATTTTCTCCATTTAAAACAATGTAGTGGTATTTTTAATTTAAAATTCAACTAAGTCCTCATTTGACTAAAACCAGATTATCTAAAGATGTTTTAACCAGATTAATTGTACCAGATATGATAACTCATCGTATTTTAGTCAAATAAAAATTTATTAACAATCTAGAGTAAAGAAGCATTAACCAATGAATTAAATTAATAAATATTTATTCATTTGTATTTTATTTACATATTTTATTAACAATGCGTAAGAATTAAATATCTAACAGCATATTTGCGTTTATTTTATCAGTGTTCTCAATGTCATCATATAATGTTTTTAGGTTATCTAACTAGCACATATATGTAAAGTCATCATTTCTCATGGTACGGACACAGCTCTGAAATTAATTTCACTAGTCTTGGGCACCCAGAATATTGTTTCAACTTTATAACACGAATATCTCTTCCAAACGTTTCTTTCTCACGTTCCATCAACGCGCCTAAGCATAATTTTTTTTAGTGAACTTTGACGTAGATTACAGTACTGTTTTCATCTGTAAGATGGAATCATTCAACATTTCCGATATAAGAATTGAACCTCTTGTATATCTTATGTGGAATTGGTGATGTTGCAAGTAGCAAGTCAGTTTTTTCAAAACACTTCTCAGATGATACCATGCTATGATTGGTTTCATGAACTTATAGTGCCTGAAAATCAATTCATTTGGAACCAGTACACTGCACTACTTGGGGAGCTTAGATAAATGTTCTTGTTTCATTTGATACAGGTTTATAATAATAGATAGCATCGCTGAGTATCAAGCAATATCGATTTGTTTGAACCTTAAACATTTGATCATCTCTAATTTCAATTTTCAAATCAATGACAGAGCTTTTAAGCGATTTGTATTTTTCTGAAACAATTAGTTTTAATTGGATTTCTGGTAGTCAAATTTGAGCATTCGTTACATATTTTATCTTGGTAGCTCTCATCTAAGTGGTAATAATTTACAAATCAAAAGAAGTACAGAAAAGTCAATTGACAACTCAGTGATTCCTTTCAAGAGAAGTAGCTGTATAGGCTAATATGTAATATATCCAAATATATTTGAAATGGGCAAAATATTTAATAACGTAATAGAAAAAATTTGTTAGAAGGTTTTCAAGGTTAGTACAATATCCTTAACTGCTAAACTCATTATGTTTTAAATATATTACTTTTGACAGTTATTATAATTGTTGCTCGCCGACTGAAAAAAAATGTACATTTGGTGTGGCGAAAAAGAGCTTTAAATTCCTATTAAGACAGAACTGAAAACGGGTTGCTATGATTATCGTTTTGAAACTAATGATTTAATTAGCTTAAAATGGCTAGGAAGAGGGATATGAGATGTGTAATCTGTATTAACAACTTTCAAACAAGCCATTATTGAATTTATTTGCAGAAGCTATCATAATGTAAAAAAATATTCAGGGTGTCACATGAAACGGTATAAAAGGTTTTTTATTGTTCAAAATTGGCTTAGCGTATTTACTCAGCTCAATCCTCCAAATATTTAATAGGTTACATAGTGTCATACACGTTAAGGATATAGTATTCCATTTTTATAATCTAAAGTATTTAAGATAATGCAAACTTTTTCAACATCAAATTAGTTTGAACATTAATCATTTGTTTTTAACTCACTCCATCGCTTATACATTGAACAATCTTTCGATAAAATATATTTGAAAATAATTAGTGCGAATACCGTGCAGGTGAGGTTTTATAACATAAGTACATACTCTAATTACAATAGGAATGATTATAAATTATTGGCTTCACCTTGTATAAGTCTCCTCTAAAGATAAGGACACTAAATAAATAATTATGAAAATAAATATGTTTATATATTTTGAACTTTCTTCTAGATATGTAATAAAAAGCACTGTAATCATTATTGGTTACATAAGACACAAAATATGTAATTTCCTACCCTATTCTATCGCTAAACAAAGAACGAATGCAATTCTGTAAGCACAGTTCAAAACAAGGACAGTGAAAAATTGCTTTTAGCTTAGAACGGAGATGGATACATCACAGACACATTCATATATGTAAGGATATCGTAGAACGCTAAAGGGGCAAAAATCCTAGTTGTAGATTGCCTAGCGACAAAGATAGCATAACATATTTCACTATAGTAAACAAAAAGGATAAATGTATCAGGCATAAGACAAAAACATATAAAATAGCATGCGCAAAATAGAAAAGGACCTCCCAAGCACGATTGCGAATCGATTCTTTTGCGAGTGGCAAAATGGCCGCGAACATCCTAACGTCGTTCTTAGTATAAGGATGAAAATTTTGTATAATTTCATGCTGTAACCGACCGTAAGGATAATAATATATAGGGTCTAAAAGACGTTAAAAAATCAGCATGTTCTTGACTGTAAGGATTAGAATTGCTTGCTTGCTCGCTTATATCCCAGCAAGGCTATTTTTCTGTATTTCCCAAATGTCTCATGTTGGGTTAAATCTACACCACTTGTCCATTTGTTTGGGGAGTTTTTAGTTTCTTTGGCAATTTATTTAATGTTGTCAGTATAACAGTAAGTTATGTCAAACTTTCGTAACTTAATAAAAGTTTAAAACTGAAAGTAATCATTTTAAATTATTAAACAGTTTTATAATTTTAGTTGATGTTAAATACTGTTAAAATGAAACAAAGGAACAATATTTTTTATTGGCGTAATGTGTATTCAGATATTCCATTAAAATTCAACGAATTTATACTAATTAGAACAGATTGTACATAGTTCATCCTAATGCTGTTGACAAATTACAATGACTATTTAAATTTACGCTTGAACGTAGGGTAGTTCTTGTTATTTTTTTTCAGCATATTTTTGTTTATTTTGTCCTGACTTTGTCCTTTCAAAGATATTCCAGAGTTTTAAATCTCTTGTCATACAGAAACTTTCTGGATTGTACGTATTTCTTAAATAAACAAAAATAGTTCATCAACAAGTCATTTCATCAATAAGACAGCAACTAGTCATTTCTGTGGATGCCTTCCAAACACTCACAGTATTCTGTTTATCTAATTTCTGTTATAATATGTCTGTAGGCATGTAAAAATCTCCCAATATTCGTCCAATTTGAAATCAGTTCCCCATAAGAATGCCATAAGCATGTCATAAGAAATGGGATTTTCTTTTTCTGCCAATTATAAAGACTTCGCTATCAAATAGGCTTCTAATTATTGTAATAGTTCCAGCATGAACATCAAAGTTTGAAACGATGTCATTTTGCCCCGTAAGCAAGTACGATTTCAGTCCGTACTTTTGGCGTTTATTTTTGGTATACTATGAAAATCAACCTATCAACTCACAAATCCATATTTATCTAAAGAAATCTAAACATAGGGTGGAGAAATGCATGGTAAAAAGAGAATTAGAAGTGAATGTAAAAAAATATTATGATATGTAATAAATGTAGCAGAGAAAATAGGAAAAATGTTAAATGATAAATGGGGTCAAGTTAGAGAGTATAAAGAAATATAAGGATTTGGTATATATGACGTACGAATGATTGCTAGGAAAGCATATGTGGCGGCAGAAAGGATGATGTGTCTAAGAGAGGAGAAGTTTGGTGAATCAGTGAGAATCAGAATGAAGATATTAAATGTATGTGTAAGAAATATGATGATGTTTGGGCAGAAGTACGGGCGGTGAAGGAATGGGAAGATCTCTTCCCTTTCCCTTCCCTCATTTATATTCATTCAACTCCTGCATTACTATTTTACACAGTCTACTTCTTTCCAATTTTAATATATCAGATTTTCACTCTATCTATCTAGAAAGAATGAAAATAGGGTATATGAAAAGAAGTACACCCTGCGAAATAGTAACGCAGGAGTTGAATGAATATAAATGTGGGGTGGATTACAGTGGATTACAGAAATTTGGGAAGTATGAAAAAACGTGATGCTGGATCAAAAAGAAATATCAGTAAAAATCTGTATGCAGAAGCAATGAAGCAAGAAACAAGCGAATGGCTGGAAATAAATGTTTGGGAGAGAGAAGAACTGTGTATGAGAGGATTGGATGATCAGGGTACGAAAGAATGATGGCAGACGATATGAATGTTGAAAATAAGATGAAAGATGTGAAATTGCAAGAAAGAAATAGAATGTTTAGAGTGAGTACGTATAATAGAAAGCACAAGTGGTTGAAAGCGGATGGGATTTGACAAGATATTTATTATCAGATAAAAGTATGAAAGAAAATAGAATAATAGCGAGGTTCAGATGCGGAAGTATGGAGAGGGGAAATAGGTACTGGTGATGATTGGAAATGTATAATATGTGGAAAGGAGGAGGAAGTATGGGAGCATTGGATAAAGTCAAGTGTGATGATGATGTGGAATACGAATAGAAGAAAAGAGGCGGAAAATTGGAGGGTATATCACGGACCAAGGAAAACAGCGAAAATGAATGAAATAAGTAGAAGGAAAGTATGAAATGAGAATGAATGTGAAGAATAGGTATAGAGGTGGAAAAAAGGATAAACAGATGGTGTGTCCGTAGGAAGGGTGGTCTCCTACTCGGTATTTTGAAAAGAACTTGTGATTAGTAATTTAATTTTAATATTATAATAAAAATGTTGATCAATTCCTTTTTTCTTGCTAATTGATTATATTTTATGATTGGTGTGGAACTCTAGAAACATTTATTTTATTTTAAATCTGTTATTGGATTTATATTGCAATAAAGGTTATTTAGTTATCTAAAGAAAGAGTTTTTCTAGGTAACAAACACCATGCATTTCTAGTTAACAAAATAAATACCAGATATCTAGGTTTAGATAATTTATGGTTTGTACCTGTGAATTCACAAAGTAAGGGGACTTTTTTAACGTGCAAAAAAAAAACTAGAAATTATCATGAAACGGTTCCTACTGCATGATTGTTCCAATGTTTCTGTCAGTACTACTGTAAACGATTTAATCTTATAAATATTTAAATTTAGAATCCATGGAATCTTATAGTCCCTAATTAAACCAATAAAGATTTCAATTCTTTTATACATAATTAGCTTCGTCCATCGCGTTACTTTAATTCCAAAGTGGAATCAGGAGAAATGGATGAAATTTTGGGTAGTAGACATGGACTGGGCGAACGTAATACACGAGGAGACACTCTGATTCAATTTTGCTAAGAGGAAAATATGTGGCTGGTTTAAATTGCTTCCTACATGGTTATATACCTGGCAATCACCACAACATACTAAGGAGAACATACTTCGAAACCAAATCGATTATATTTTGTTAACGATCGATATAAGAAAGGTTTACATAGTAAAAATGTATCCAGGAACTGATGGGGTCAAACCATATTCATGTAGTAGAGTATATACGAGTAAAACTAACGAAATTTAAGCAAACTAACAGCCAGAAAGTGGACATCAGAAAACTAAAAGATCCACATAATAGGGCTCAAGCAGAAAACGGAGAAGAAAAGTTGGATGGCGCAGGATATATTGGATATGATGGAAGAACGGAGAACATATAAAAACAGAAAAATTAATAAGTACAAAGAAATAAACATAAGAATGCGGAGAGAAATAAAACAGGCCAAATAATCCGGGTTGAGATATATATGTCAAGAATTTGAGGAGCTGCACGGTGCAATGAATAAGAAAGTAAGAAACGTTATCGGAAAAGTTAAATGACAATACGACATTAATAGTTGATAACAATAAAACAATTATCTTAGATCCTGATAAACTCAAAAAGCACTGGGAGACATATATACAGAAATGGTTTGAAGACTTAAAGGCGAGAGATTGTGGAATGAAGTTACTTGCACAGCTTGCACTTAAAATAATATGACGTTGGTTATTTTTAGACACTTGTGTTGTACAGTTCCAACTGTTTTCTCTCCTATTTTTTAGCTCTGAAATTTCTGCTTTCTGAAAAATCCAGGTGTCGCCCAAAAATACAAACCGTAAAGAATTTTCACTTTTCAGGTTTTTCACATAATTTTGAAGAAATACACATTTAGTGGCAATGTGAATTTCTTGACTTTATTCGCATAAATATTTCCTTCCATCAACGTTTTTTGTACGCAAATCCAAAATATTCTAATAGTTTCCAAAGTGAAGTTCCAGAAATTTCATTCAACTGCTCTTCATTTATTTGATAAAGTAGTTTATCTAGTGTTAGGAGTTTATAATTACAATACATATTATAAAACAAATTTATGATTTCCATTTTTACTGCATTTTCTAGGTCATATGTTTTGGCTTAGGTCTATTTGCTTTGCTCGAAGATAAAGTTTTCTTTTTGTGAGCGAATTTTCCAGATGGTCCGAAGACTTATTCTTAATGCGTCTGTAGTGCTTTGGTGAACAGCACTAAGTGAAAGAAGAGGATATCCATCATTCTCCTCTTTCTCAAAATAATATTTTACATTCAAAATTATATTGTAGTAGAAATATTCCTGTAATTCCCTACAATATTGGCGTTTAACAGTAAGTTCATTAGTCTTATATTAAATGTCTTATTGATAATGTATTCTGTGTCAAATATATAAAATTTAAGTGTGATTTCAAGGCATAATGATTAATTATGTTAATAACAATATGTATTCAACGTCATAGGTGAACATTCTTACGTTTAAGTGAATAAACGAGTTGCTAACGACTTGAACTTTCATTAAACTCTTAATTGAGTGCTATTTAATCTAGAAGATCTAGATCGTAACGATACCATGTACTAATTTTTTATGAAATATATTTAAGTGTTGTCTATTTCATAACAGAATTGTTCGTTTATTTACTTCTTTTTTAAAACCTAAATAAATTCATATATCTCATATCAAGGCTAGAATATAACAATATCACTTATTTTTGTCGAAACTTTGGATCGCGGCATTTACGAAATATACAAAATTTAATAAATACCGGAGCTGGAAAGCTTAATATAAATTGATTTTACCCGAACGTTAAAAACGAAGTGACAAATTATGAGAAAGTATTTAGCATATCTAAATACTACTTCTTATTTATTACCTGATTAAAATTAACTCGTTGTCTTCATTCTTTGCAATTCGCATTAGGTGTCTTAAGAGTATATTCCTCTTGCCTAGGGCTTAGTTAGTGAGTTACTGGGAAAATAATTTGAAGAATCTTTTAATAATAGACTTTATTGTCTAGACTTTATCTGGACAAATAGACTTTATCTTATTGCTACTAAGAAATTTGTTGGTATAATTTTGTAACAAAATATAGATGAAACTGTATATCTACAACCTGTTTAGTAGTATATGCAAGAGGACGGCAGGTAATATAGATTGTAATAAAGTTTAATGCACTAGAATTAGTGTCACCTGTAGATCTCTATATATTTACCCAATACAATTTGCTAAGTATGACACGTTCAAAAAAGAAAGGATGATCTTGTATAAATTGAAAATGTAACTAAACTGATGAAACAACGTATATGTGGCTTTATCTTCTTGCTATGCTATTAAAAGGATGAAATGAGACGCTAATTTATTAGATGATGAAGATTGTACGTAAGTATGAATGTATCCCATGGTGTATCCCAGATTACCATATAATGATTAGACGAATTTCTATTCATTATATGCTCATTTTAACTTTCTTCTTTTCAGACACAACGCAGTTACTCCAAGTAAAATGCTGTATACTGACTTCTAATGTATTGCAACCGGTAAGTGTTATTGTTTATATAGCATTTACATAGACAGGTATATAAAAGATATAGCCTTATTGCCTTAGTTTTTAAAATCTAAAAGAAATCACTAAGTTTGATGAGCGTTTCCTTTAACAGCTTTACAAAAACAATGAACGAAAGACATTTTTGTGGTACTAATCGTTTAATTACTTTTCCCAAATATTCATTTCTTAAACTTTTTCACTCAAAACATTTTTTACTTTAAAGAATGTACGTCAAAAATATGGCTTCTGAAAGCTTCACTATGCTTATGAAGTGATGTAAATCGTTGCCCAAAAAGAAGTATTTAAACAATAAATCAGGTTACCCTGGGCAACAAGATATTAATTCGACGTATTAGGCATGCTGGCAACAGCTGACATTGTCATGCTGATGAAGAAGATGCAACGAAGACTTCTGCCAGACAAATTATTGTGTACCATTCAGATTCTTTAAAATAATGGTTACGAATTGTCCATTATATTCGAAGAAACAGACAATTATTTGCTTGGAAGTACGTTCTAAACATTTGCTGGATTCTTTGTTGCGGTTCACCTTGGAACTCCTAAAAGTTGATTGCTCCTTATTTTCTAACTCATGCAATATATCCAAGATTTGTGAACTGCTATATCCTTGTTTCTAAATTCTGTAGTTCATTTTTTAACATTTCTTTAGACTAATTGGCATGAGCATTACTCCTGGTAAAATATTGAGGACACCATTGGGAACAAATCTTTTTCACACTTAAGTGTTCATGAAAAATCGAATATACTGCTGTCTTCGACATGGTATGTCCCATGCCTATCTTATTTCATCATGTTTAGCACAGCAACGATGTTTTTTGGGACAATAACGGATGTTGCAAGACCTTCAAAATTTTTGGATAAGGGATTCCATTCTACTTTAAAATTCGGATATCATTATATTCTATTATCTTCAAGTTGGATGTTGTCTTGTGGTTACATAATTAAAAATATTTTGGAGTTCGCATGTTAGTTAGACGTATGAATACTTCAAATTACTTTAATACTTGTTTAAAATAAATTTACTTATTTTGTCTGCGATTTCCGAGATTAAATTTGGTGCAAATCTCAAGATACCAAATATCAATTTAAAATTTTTAAAATAGTATTAAATGGCCAAGGACTATACGTATCATATGTTTTAAATACTCAAAGGGAGTTGTGGCTACGACTCGATGGTGTTCCTGAAGGAAGCGTCATGTTGTGCTGCTGAGGAAGGGTTTGAGGATGGATTGTAATGATAGCCACAAGAAGTTGTATCAGTTGAAGGGGTTGGTTTTAGCACAGACGCTAAAACTCTAGTCAGGCGTTCAAATTAATCTTGCCCGATAATTTTCCTCTGTTGGAGAACTAATTAAAGGCCCTTTTCCAGTGTTTTTGACTAATGACTTCTCATCAAGTGAGCTTGTTTTCTCTTTCGATATATTTTATTGATTAACATGTAAATAGTATCTTCATATAACACGTATTTATTACTGATATAGGATTTGAAAATAATAATTATGTTTAATGATTGCTGTAGTAAATATTAATTAAACAGAAAAATTGATGGATTTTTATTATAATATCATTTTCCATAGTGATATATTAATTCTCTTTCGTAATCAAGGACCACTAGTTTTAATGTAAGGAAAATTTGTATACAATTTTCCTTCAAAAGACAACGGTCTAAAAAAGAATGCTAGACGACTGCATACTTCTTTTTATAATATAAAAAATTAGGACATTAATGGATGTAATTGTATGAACGCCTAAGATATTCGAATAGGCCATTTATTTAAATAATAATGGAGCAATGGTGCAGCAATTAAATAACTCCTTCAAAAATTGTAAGGATCATGTCTGAAGAACATTTTTTAAATAAAGCAGGAAATATCTAATAATAATAAGTAACCTTTATTAACGATATCAATGATACAATTAACAATAACACAATTAACACAATTAACAATATCAATGAACAAAACAATTTACTTTCTGTGTAAAAAAAACACAACCTTATCAGTAAATATACATCTTTAACCAATCTCCAATTCCTATCCATCCATACTTTCCTTTCAAACTTGACCATATTTTCACTTCTGCCACTCACCATTTATTTTTTCCCATTTCTTGCAGCAATATCTCGTATGGCTTGGACTTAAGGAAGCATGGCGTAAACCAAGCATCCTCTTAATACACCCAGATTGCACTCTTTCTATCATCGCTCTCTTACATACCGTCCACACATACGCACCATACATCATTATTCTCCTCACACAACTCCTCATCCTCACCGAATCACTCCTTTCCCACACCATCCCCATTATTTCCATCACTCCCTTTGCTTTCTTAACTATCATCCTCATATGCGTGTCATTATACGTGTCATTTGGCGCCAGCATATACTTATATCTTTTCATATACTCTATTTTCTGTCCTAATTCGGGATTATTCATCTTGCATCCTCTCCCACACATTTTGCATACCATTTTTGTCTTCTCAACATTCATTTCTAATGCTCTTTTCTCCATCTTCAATCTATCAATTGTATCACTCAATTCTTCCATTTTAGTCTCCCCCTATGTACCGCATAAGTCAACGACCATACTTTATACCTACCTATCAGTACCCCACCCATCTGTCGTTTCCGAAATACAACTTCTAAATCATATATATATATATATATATATATATATATATATATATTATCTATAATCTTTGTTACGTGCTCCATTATAAATATTTTATATATGTTAAAAACGTCGTAAGCACTATTATATATCACTTACTT
>WYDF02296739.1:0-15858 GCA_009867245.2 Adranes taylori | reverse complement strand
CTGTTAGCGCGCATTTTTGTCACCGGCCACATTTCGGCACGCTCACGCTCTAAGTTTGTTGATTTTTCCTAAAATTACATTGGTGCTTTGGCGGGCTGCGCAAAAAGTTGCAAAGGGCCGCAGGTTGCCGAGCCCTGCACTAAACAATCAAAACGTTCACAGGTACATTTACTCACCTTATAGTTATATCTGAAAGAGATTTTTAAAATTTTTGTGTCATGTTAGATAAAATATAGGATTTACAAATAAACTCGATAAAATCACCTCATAATCTATCAAGTATAAAATTTATATTGTTTTTATAGTATCACCCGTGATCAAGATGATCACGGGTACATCCCGTATGTTGCTATAGTAATTGAAAATTATTTAAAAATTTCTGCGTCATGTTAGATCTATTATTTGACAAATAACAATATTATCTTCACATACACTTATAATTCATTTATTAATCATTAAGGAAAATCCAGTCGCGTTTGATTGTGATGAGAAAAGAGAAAAAGTCAGTTGGAAGTTGGAAAGAAGAATGAAGATGAAGAGGGATTGTGCTACATAGAAAGTGGCAGAGTAGATGCTGTAAAGGAAAGTAATGCGGAAGATACGAACGACACCGACAGGCGTGTCATGATGCTAATAGAAAAAAATTCGGAGAATGCACACGAGGAAAAGGGAAGCAAGAAAGAATTGATCGAAGAGGTATTTGACCAGCATATCACTAGGAAAATAAGAGGAAGGTTGATGAGTTTGGGTTGGAACGTAGGAGGGTTAAAAAGAAAACTTTTAGATAAAGTATTTGTACAATATTTGAAAGTATTTAACATAGTAAGGCTGGTGGAGACATGGGCGGAAGAAGGAGAATGGGAACAAATCTGGAAATTATTGCCAAAATTATATTACAGATTTTATCGAACTAGGATTAGTTTGATAAGATCAAATTCTGTAATATATTCTGTAACACCCTAACATCACACACTCATCCCACTCACCATCTCCCATTCACCAAATCTCCCATTCCCAACGCTGCAATGGGGAGTCCTAACGACTGTCACCGATGGCGCAAACAATTTCTTAATTAATTACTAAATTTCACAGCCTTCGGAAATATAGATCTTCGGGCGCCACGTCAGTTCAACGTGAGACCGCACGCTGTAACTGATTTGCTGTTGTGCTCAATGGCATAGTGAGGACACAGGTAGCTTCTGGTCTTTCGAGTGAACTAGGGATCCTTGTTCTTGTGGGCAGCTAGAATTAACGTACTGCTAAGAAATAAAGCAGCGCATATAAATAAATCGGTGCGTGTAAAGCAACTCAAATGTGTGATAAAATAATAAAACAGTAACATTACGGAAAGCATGTACGACCAGCAATAATACATACGCAAAGGCGTGTGGAGGAGGGAAAGGCAAATCTAACTATCTTGGTACAGATGGTGCGTACGTTATGAACAGTGGAGATCACAACACTTATTAATTCACTTATTAATAATAAACCAACCAGTCGACTATAAAGGACATTAAGTATTATATCTTATACGAATAAAATATAAAGACAACAGTTCCCATCAAGATTTGAACAGTTCTCATCAACAGTTCCCCTTTGCTTCCAAACACAACGGTTTTAGCAGTACCCTACTTCCACTTATAAGATTTTTGCTTTTCTAACGCTCATGCGCTAATGTGCGCTAATAGAACTAAAACTAATTTAAATTTTACTAAAAATAATTTATAATTATAATAGTAAGCAATTGCTTATTTTAATGTGTTTAACATTAATTTATTTAATTTAAAAATAAGATTTGCCTTTAGACTCGGAGGACTTGTCTCCAAATCGTGCAAAACTGACTTTGTCGCGGAGCATTGCCGTTTTTCTTATTGGGTTAATAATTCCTCTAAAACACTATATAAATACAAATATATACAGATTTTATTATTTGATGTACTGAAAGATTAATATCCCAAAACTCCATTTAATAACATTTGTAATTTTAGGTGAGTTTCCGAGCCCAGCAAATTGAATTAGTTGTTGAAATGTTTCGTGGAAACAATTACCACATCAAAACTATAAATGGTTTATATAAAATATATATTTTGACAAGAGCAGGAGAAAATTTATCTCATGTGTCTGCATGTTGATTTAAAAGTATTTCTTTAAAATTTTTCACATTTTATGTGAGTATTTGGAAAATAACAATTGATGTATTTTGTTAAGTTTAAAAAACATATTGTAAACAAAATTTTTGAATAAATAAATGAACTTTTAATTTTACTTGTTTTTCAGTTTGCAACGTATCAACGCCATTTCTGACGATTAATACTGGTATGTAATAGCTAAACCATAGCGGACGGAAACTGCTATGTCTATTTCACAGCGTTAGATTAACAGCGGGACACTGATGCCCTGTGCGGATGCCAAATCTATATTACGACCTCTCGTAATCTATCTATTACGCTAACGGAACTCCCACACGCGACGCTGCTAATAGGGAGCCTAGCGACTGTCACAAATAGTTACAGACTGAACGGCCCTCGGAAAACGTCCTCGGGCGCCAGGTCAGTTTCAAGTGAGACCGCACTTCTGAACAGATATTGTTGTTCCGCCGGTCCTCGGAGGCTCTCTGAGGGCTTAGTGAGGGGTCTCTGAGGGCTAGGTTCCATATCTTGCGTGTAGATGCAATGAACTTATCCACTAATAAGTGAAACTCCATTAAAGTTTTAACAAACAAAACACTCTATTGCTCTTTAGAGAAAACAAAGAGAAAACGAAGAAAAATATTGATGCACAATAAAATGTCAATAATAAACAAATGAATAAATGTGGAGCAATGACGCAATAATAATAATAAACAAAGCAAGTTAATCAAGCTACGGTATAAATGTCATCACAATAATTAATAATTAACAAAAACGACGCATAGCATATAAGCGGTGTAATAATATCAAAAGCATTCAACGTAACGGCGGTGCATGTAAAGCAAAAAGAAAACAAACAAAAACAAAATATATTCGGTGATCAAAATAAAATACAGCGAGAATAAGAAAAGCAGTTACTAGCAATTAATAATTAATTCGCAAACACGGGGTGGGTAGATTCGAATATGTTTGGTGTAGGCGGTGGGTATAGTATGAGTTTCTGAAATCACTAATGTTACGTAACATCCCGGAATCCGTTGATGTTACTGTTCTCAGCGGGTAGTATCAGCATGGATCAGAGCTGAACATACATGCAGCGCCCCAAGTACGTTGATGCTACAGTGTCTAACACCGGTACAAGCCAAACCACACACTCTAGAATATAAGAAAAGTACGCAACACCCCGAAATACGTTGGTCTTGTCGGGTGACCACATGCAAAACCACATGCAAGATATATCTAATAGGATAATACATAAATTTGTATATAGTAGTCAAGCCGACAAAATGCAACGATAGCTGGACTTTGAAACATTGTTCAAAACTATAATTAATTTTATTTTTTCTCACAAATAACTGAAAGTTTACGATTTTTTTTGCAAAATCTATGATTTCATGGAAATTGACCATTTCATTAAATTAAATTTTAGGCAATGTCACATAAGTACGTCCCTGTTTGTTTTCTCAATTTTTTCTTTCCAAATAAAAAATCTAGAGAATTTTATCATCTAGCAAATTCTCCACACGGTATATATTTTCGTCTTATCAAGGGAGCTGTCATTTTCTTAAGAAGGTAAATTGTAACACACCTCTAGTTTTCCGTTCATTGACGGGCTGCATACTTCTACGGGTTTATTATATTATTTCCATTTCATATTATAAGATTGGTGTCATGTCGAAACCTTTAATAGAACGTGACGTGGTCATGTTTACATTTAAAAAAATTTCTGGGGCCATTCAGGAGTAGTATAGCCACAAAACACATGCTTCCTAGTCTCCTCACGAAACAACATTAATATCTGTCTATATTATACTAAATATCAATATTTTGATTTAATAGGTAAACATTCATTAATTAACTGATATAATAAATGAATCTAGTCTAATCGCTATAAATATAATTTTCTGTCTAAAGCATGCTAAAATTTCAAACAAACATCGTAAGATTTCGAACCAAACATACAATTTGTAAGCAGAAGGAAATAACAATTCAAATTCAGTTTAATATATTTTATATATAGTATAATAGTCGATTATGGGCTATTATACATAATAACTAAATTATCTTCAAATGTTCTTGTGTACAAGAAAGCGAATGGCGACCATAATTTGTTTCCGAGCAGGTAGAAAAAAACCTGTATACTATTATATATATCTGACAAGTTTATAACGAACGTCACTGGCTTGGGTCTGTACGAATCATCTGTCATGCAAGAAAAAAGAAATAGATAAAATAAAAGAATCCACACGGGAATGAATATATGAGAGATAAATAAGAAATACTTTCAGCTTTTCGTATGATATCTTATTTATATCTTTATTTTTTTCTGAGGTTTGTTCGAAAGAAATAAATGATAATTTAAATGTCTGCCTTAATGTTTAATTTAAGTTAATGAGCGGCATTTTTCGTTTAAAGGTCCGCTCCGTGTATCGAATATTTTTTTTACATTTTAATTGCTATATGTGTTTTCTAAAAATCGAAATTTATTTTCTTGATTGCTTCATATTTTATCTAAACTAGTTGATGGCTAAAAGTTACATTGTTAATACAGAAAATATAAAACCACACACAATGTATGTATATATAAACTTCAATTCTTGAGTTTTGCCTGTTAAAATCTATGACCTTTTACCAGTTCATCAGTGTCCAAGTCTCCAACAGTGTTATAACCCTTTGTTGGCCTGACTAGAATTTCAAATAAAATTTCAAGTTCAAAGAATTTCAATTATGAAATTGTGAAACGTATTCAGTGAGTTTATGGTCTCGCGGTTTGTAAATTTTGCATTACAAATTTCAAATAAATACTGATTTCTTTTCTTTTGTGCTTATGTGGGCTTATTTCTCTTCTTTTCCGCCAAATTTTTAACTCCGACCCTGTTCGCAATATAAACAATGCCAACTGTGTTAAGCGTACCCAGTTCTTTTTCTCTAATTCAAACTTAGAAAATTCCAAGCAATATACACCTGTTTCGAGTTACCATCTGACCATTTTCCGATCATGCAAAGCTCAGTGGTGCTATACAAACCAAGGGAAGCACTAAAACGAAAACCAACTGGTTGAGATTCACACCGAGGATGCAAGAATTTAATCCAAAGCGAGATATTCACACTATCCAAGAACTAGAGAATGCAGTAGAACATCTAACACAGAACATTAAAGGTAAGCTGCAAGAGTGTAGCAAACCAGTGAATATATTCTATCAGTGTGACCTAAATATGGTACATGAAACTTCATAAACAATCAACAAAGACATCACAACAAATACACAGATAAAAATGTTAAGCGGAGAACTTATTTTCACCCACCAAGAAAAGGGCGAAGAAACCGCTAAACAACTAAGGAAACAATATAAAAACCAACTAAGGGTAACCATGTAAAGCGTAGAAAAAGTAGAGAAATCAATAAACACAATTGCTAATACCACAACAACAAATCCCTTAGAATTTGTATGGAACGAACTAAAGCTAAAGAGCAACAAAGCACCAGGACGGAACGACTTCCAAACCGGGCGTTCTAATTTTCCCAGAAATAGTCCCACATGATTTAAAATCCCAAAGAAGGACAAAAACCCAATGGTATTCAAGAACATTAATTACAGGATTGTTAAAGGTGCCCGAAATACTACTTACAGAAGCTATAAAATCAGAACTAGAAGCAAGAAAGATCATTAGTCCAAACCAATTTTTTTTAGAAAATCTCTAGTGGCAGTGCAACAGATTGCAACCTTAGAAGACATACTAGCCACTGCAAGAAAAAGAGGAAAAGTAATAATCAACACATTGCTAGACATAGACCTACGACAATGTGTGGATGTTCATCTTCCTATGAATCTAATTAAAACATGAAAATAATTTATGGAAAACAAATTAACAGTCAACAAACTATACTCAATACTGAAGTTTGGCTCAGGATAAAGATAGCTAAAGCAAAAGTCGGATAAAGATAGCTAAAAGGTCACTCATCCTGTCATTGACTACGGCTGCGAACTGTGGGGAAAACGTCAAAACTTGTCAAAGAAGAATAAACAAAAGAACATAACGAGATATTAAGAATAACCAGTAGACGCTCTCTAATTTATAAGAAACAATCAAATACAAGAGACGAAATATTAAGAAGGCTGAACAAATCATCCTGGTAGAGAGATTCAAAAAAGAGAACTCAAAATAAAAAACCCATTAGAAACAGTCTAACGACGGAAAATGCAAATGCAGACTACAAGAAACGCAAAAAAAATCCTGGGCCTCTTCGCTCGCAGAAGCTTGGAAGCACACTATTTATTTGCCATTTATTGACTGAAAAATAGAGGATGTACGGACCAAGTTTTACACTGGGTTTTGTGAGCTCCTTCGTCAGAGCACTCTTTGCGTTTATTTCTTCGTATGTTTTGTTTCCAGCTTTTTGGCATATTACATTCCTTCTACTCTTGCCGCAACTTTGCCTTCTTATGGGGAGCGTTTCAGGATTTCTGGGTAATTAAAAAATGAATAGTAGTGAAATTTTTATCCTAGAACGCGACACGGATAAAAAAAACCGGGAAGTGACGGATTTACTGTATGAAAAGTAATAACAATAGTGCGCGTGAATAAAATGCACCTCAAATCCGGAGACAATCCACAATTTAACGTAACGGGACAAAGTAGAGTGGGAGCGCCTGGCGGAGGAGTAGCAGCACTAGTGAGGAAAAAATTAAGTGTTGTAACAAAGCATGTTACTGAGAAGATAAAATTATCCCTAAATTATATTATCCATCATAATAAATAAATAAAAAAATATTATTCAATCCGTACAAAGATTTGATGTATAAACGAATATTATTGTTACCGTATTGGTAGATGAAACGTATTTTCTATTAAATAGATTAACAAACATGACTTCCGCTGCTGTAAATTAATCAATCGCATTTTCTATACCGCAATGACGTGAGTAATTGTACAGAGACTGATAAACTGTCGCTTGCTTTGCTGTTGTGGTAGTATACACGTTTAACGTTATCCGTATATAATGTGTATAACGATTTATGCACATCAGCTGTGTATGTATCTTATGTGGATATTTGAAAGGCATATGGACTGTTTGCACGCTCGACTGATACCTGTGTAAATAATATGCTGTTCGTGACCGCTACTACTACCCCTACGATCCTTTGAGTAGATCGTGTCTAGAAACAAAATATCGTGTGGTTGCTTCAAACGACCTGTATAACAGAGTAAAAGTTGACAAAGCTGGCATCTATAAATAGCGAGATTTATAATAAAATAATTTAGTTCCAAGTTTGTGAACTCAATACAAGCGATCCAGGAGCACCGTTCAGCATGAGCAGTGCGACAAGATAAGGCAGCCAAGCCG
The DNA here is from genome assembly GCA_009867245.2 of Adranes taylori. NCBI lineage: Eukaryota > Metazoa > Arthropoda > Insecta > Coleoptera > Staphylinidae > Adranes > Adranes taylori. The sequence goes on along the minus strand of WYDF02296739.1, from coordinate 8,382 downwards.
AGACAATAGCCGAAGCGATAGCCATCGTCCGTCGCCGTGATAGTGACATACTTGGTAAGCGATTTCATATGCCATACACTGTTCTGTTTGATAGATTTCATTTATTTCGAATAGATTTGTTTCTGATCCTACCCCTCCATCAACTTACTTCCTATATAACTCGAGTGTACACTGGTAGCTAGGCATTAGACGTAGTGGTAGTCATTCAGCAACAGTAACATCACTGCTAATCATAGTGTTACGCACTTGTTATACTTCCTTTTTCCTCCCACATCCTACTACAGTATATACTTCGAGTTAGAACGCATTACAGATAGTTGTAGTCACTCGACAACAGTAACATCAGTGCGTATTACGGTTTTACGCGTCATAGTAGTACTATCCTTTTCCTCTCATGTCCTACTAGACGTCTATACTTCTAGCTAGTGCACATTACAATTAGTTGTAGTCACTCGACAACGTCATTACAGTGTTATGCGCGTGTTATGACTCTAAAGGTTGCTATCTCTTCAAGGTTGCTATCTCTTCAATTATGCATACCGTGTATTTATATTTATCCCCACCTTCCCGTCAAACTGGTGATCATTTGTACATGCTCTCGGCATTTTTATTGTTTTATTATTTTATCACCGTACATTTGAATTGCTTTACATGTACATGTACTGCTTTCATTTATATGCATCGCTTTGCTATATTGTTTGTGCTAGAATCGCTACAGTTTATTTTGCTAACCGCCTTCAATGCGGTATTGATTTAATTTGACATTTATGCATTTCTTTATTATTGACATTTATTGGTGCATTAATATTTCCTCCTCTGTTTATATTATTTAGAAGTCCAATAGACGAATTTTGTTAAATTATTAATTCCGTTGCACTAATTAGCAGTAATAGTCTTTTTCAGCTGCTCATAAGAACGAGGACCACTACATTACTCATAAGAATCGAAGCTACCGGTGCCTTCAATAAGCCACTGAGGACTGAAGGAACAACAATATCAAGTTCCAGCGTGCGATCTCATGTTAAATTGACCTGGCGCCCGGGGATAATCATTTTCGCAGGCTGTTATATTCTGTGATTAAAAAGATATTTGTTTGCGCCAACGGTGACAGTCGCTAAGGCTCCCCATTAGCAGTGTCACCGCACTGCACAATACAAGACAAACTGGAAAACGTTAATAAAAGAAATGCAATCTTATGCCTCCAATACTACTCTAATAACCAGAGTAGAAGAAATTGACGAGTCCATAGATCAGCTAACCAAACCAATACAAGAGGCATTAAATCGAAGCAAAAAGCAAACCAAATACGTAAACAATTACAATTTTACCAAAGGCAAAAAACAAATTATAGCGGAAAAAATGAGCAGAATAGGATGTGGGTGCAAACTAGTGACTTTTGCAAGAAACAAAAATTTATATCATGGCAACAAAAAGTATACCAAATGCTAAAGGAAAAACCAGAGGAACTCTAGTATCAAAACATTACAGAAGCGAACCAAGATGGAAAAACTGCACTATGGCAGCTGCGCAGAAGTTTTGAAAAAACGCTCAGCGGCAGTACCCCAAGAAAAATCACAACCCCCCCTCCATCTCACTCTCTCTCTCTCTTTCTCCAATGTTATATATCCAGTCCCAGCAGACATTCTTACTTTCCTAAAACAAGAAGGAGCGGAGTTACTCCTATTTGCTGACGACACAGCCATCATAGTACACCGTCCACAAAACGTATTTGCAAAAGATATTTTAAGGCATTGCTTCGAAACCGGATAATTACCACGTAAAGTAGAAACTAAGAAAGGAAAATAAATGCGGCCAAAACGGTAATAGTGAGGTTAACAAAGAAACAAGATGTATAAAACCATATATACCAAAGACCAAGGAAAACAAAAATTAAAAGTTAGGCAACAAGCGACCTATCCGTTCGACACTAATCTAACTTTCTGAGCTAATATAAAAAGACGAGAAACAGTAACCAATCTGAGACGAGCTAACCAATCTGCACACAGTCTGTGTTACATCCTAAAGCTTCTCATACTTAAATTACTATAATGAAATGAGGTGCAGATAAGAGCAGGCCCCAAAGACAAACACAGATTAACAGTTGACCAACACAAGTTCCTCAGAAAAATAGTAGATGCATCAATAAACAACAGGAACCTCAGAAGCGACTTAGAAGCCCTCGATCTATGTCAACTGGCAACCAAGAGAAGAAACAATATGATGGAAAAACTATACGACCATCTAAAGGACATTGATTTTGCCCATAAAATAAGCAAATAAATCCCATGCAATAGCTCTTCCGATAGCAATATATGGTCTTCACTCACTTCAGGCAAACCAGCGAAAAATGGGAAGTAAAGGAAGAAAACAAAAAATACTGGATTCTGAACAGGAGCAACAAAAATTTAGAAAACGTAAGAATTTTTGTTTGAATCAGATTTCCAGATGCGCAAGGTATCTTTAAAACTTGCATAAGCTAAACCGAATAAGAAAAAACTAAAAATGTGTACGTGTCTTTATTTTCTCAAGAGAATTGTTCCATATAGAAAGATAGTTCTTAGCATAACATTCAGAAGTATACTTCAGCATTCTATGTTCCTCCAAGGATCCAACCTTATGAATATATTTCGTTTATGTCACAATGTTAAGTTAGCACGTTGACAACTTCCATTTAATGCAAGGGTTACCAGAAATCTAGTACACAGTTCTGTAACTTGTTTTTAGTAAAGCCTTGATATTTATGTTTATTTTAAAAACATATTGGTGGAAACCTGGTGAAGCATAACCGAACATATACATTGGGTAAGCTTTTTGAGTGTTCGGGTTGTGATTTTAAAACTTAACGAAAAATAATTTTTTTGTATTAAAAAACTCAAACGGTTCTTTGGTGTCTCATTTACAAACTCGTACAAAAGAAAAGCCTTTCGAGATAAAAGTTTGGTAAAATTTACTTTGATCAGGTCGCCATTTTTACTAAATAGCTTATTTGGTTTTCTTGCACCTATTTGCCATTAAATAGTTGAATTACTAAAGTATCTGTTAGTACAAACCGCAACTTTATTTTGTACCAGGTTAATAAACAAAAGAAATCGACCTGTCGACCATTTATTAGGTGCAGTTTCGTACAAAGTAATCACAGTTATTGTTTACATTAATTACCATGCGTTTTGATTGTAATTTTTCCTGCTGATTTTTTGCATCAGTATTAAATACGAAATTACAAAGCCAAAACAACTAAGTGCATACAATACAATATCAAAGTATAATAGAAAATAAAGCAACTTTCATATGCTTATTAGGATATGAAAGATAAATACAAATAATTAGCAGCATTGAAAAATTCTATTGTCAATTGGAGCAGTTCAACATCGCATTCAAGATCTGGCTAGAAAGTTGATGACGTAAATAGTATCGCATTTAATGAAAATACCGTTATTAGTAGTATTGGTAGACTGGTAATCATTACCTGATTTACATCAATAAATAGTTAAACGTTAGACAAGAAATATGCGTTCTAGCTTGACACTAAAACAGGAAAATATTGAATTAATTGGCGTAGAAAGCAGTATAAACGAGAAAATATTAATTAATTAGTTAGATTAAGCATTAGTTAGAAAAACATGTAACATATATGAGACTAACAAATCGGAAAAAATGCCGATGAACCGCGTGGTGGATGGCCATTTCTGTTATAAGGTATTAAGCTTTATCAACACCCTTATTTTTCAGGACGTCATTGCATGTGTGTAACTGAATACACATTTACTCTGTATCTGAACCTATTACATCGAATAAATATTATTTTATTAAATCTTCTACATATGTTTAAAGTCTGTTGGTCGACATTAGCAAGGTGTTTTGCGTTAATCTTTAATTAAATACCAAACTAGATCCGATTTTGATGATCTCATTCTACAAGATTATTCCAACAATTGAGTACTACCCTACGTATTGTAGAGAAATCAGTTTTTTATCGTATTCTCTACAATAAGTAGGCTAGTACTCAATTGTTGGAATAATCTTGTAGAATCAGATCATCAAAATCGGATCTAGTTTGGTAGTTAATTAAAGATTAACGCAAAACACCTTGCTATTGTCGACCAACAGACTTTAAACATATATAGAAGATTTAATAAAAATAATATTTATCCGATGTAATAGGTTCAAATACGGAGTTAGTATGTATTCAGTTACGCACATACAATGACGTTCTGAAAAATAAGGGTGTTGATAAAGCTTAATACCTTATAATAGAAATGGCCATCCATCTGTGGTTCATCGACATTTTTTCCGATTTATTAGTCTCTCATATTTGTTACACATTTTTCGAAGACAACCTACTTAATCTAAGTAATTAATTAAACAATTAATGTAGTCGTCAATAAACGATTGATACCCATCCATATGATCATTTAGAAAATCTAAACTCTAGCGGCAGTGTATAAATCTACTGAAACAGACTTTGTAGAAATAATGAAAAACGGGAAAACCATCACAGAAGGAGATTGATTGGAATAACAAAAACCCTGCCTGGAAGTCGAGAAACAAAACCAACGCTGGAAAAATATTATTTAAGTTAATTAACAAGTTTGCGAACTCGCAAGTGTTTGGACCAAGAACAAAGGAAAGAAATGAAAAGACAAGTCAAATGATCTTCTAAATCAAAATATTATACGTCCGTCATGTTCACCATGGTTGTGCCCAGTTTTAGTGTTACTGAACAAGCTGAGCCAAAGCGGGTTTCCCAAATGTTGTTTATGTATAGATTTCCCTTGTTTAAATAATCAAACCATAGAAGAACCTAGATGAATCCCGACTAATTATAATCGTGTAGACATATTTATCACTCCTAAAGTGAAAAAACGATTAATAGTGAAAATAAAGCGAAAATTAAATTTTGATCATTTCTCAATATAGCAGAGGTAGAAGGGCGTACTTGGAACAGGCAAAAAGTGAATGTGAAAAAACATTAATGGCATACGTATTGAAAATGGAAAAATACAATTCCAAGTTAAGCCCAAAGTAAAATAGAAATTTAAACCGTAAATAAATACAACCTACAAAATATAAATAGAAAAGAAAAACAAACTGAATAAGCGATAGGTGCGGCTTTCCAAAAAGAGGAAGACAAGACTAGCAAAAAGAAAGAATAATGGTCCCAAAAAATATGAGAATCAATAGATATCGAAGAAATGCATTCAGAAAACTTCTGGGACAATTAAAAAAACAACCAGAGCAAAATACATCCATTCGATCAGGCAAAACCATAGCATTTGAAGACACGGACAAAGCAGAAATTGTGACTAAACATTTCCAACCCCATTTTACGAATGAAGAAACCACAGATAAAATAATAATGGAAGCAGTTCAAGAATCAGTGGAAACAATAAATAAGAATTACAGAAACCACACCCATCGAAATAAAGACAGTAAACCAACACATAACAAAACTCAATTCTAAAAAAGCGCCCGGCGACTATGAAACACCAAATCGAATCATTAAACCTTTACCGCAGAGGATAATAAAACACAACAAATATTTTCAATAGATGTATCAATTATAAAGGAAAATATACAAAAATATCTGGAAGAAAACAATTTAATTCCAACCAACCAGCTAGGCTTTAGGCCCAAACTGTCAACAACTCAATAAGCTGCTATTTTGGAAGCCAAATTGAACAACACCACATTCAAATCCAAGACAAATAGGCGCTAGTAGGACATAGAAAAGGCCTATGACAAGATCTGGAGAGAACGTCTCTTACATAAACTTCCCAAGCTAAAAATCCGGATAGAACTAATCAAAATTACGAAATCATTTATGGAAAATCGGACATTCAGGGTCAGAATAAACCAGAAGTTATCAGAACCAAAAGTAGCAAAAAATGGGATTCCACAAGGATCCCCTTTATCACCCACGTTATTTATTGTTTATGTCACAAACATTTAGAAAACTGAAAAGCATCGAATAGTTAGTGTACTTCACAATGTGCACGATGTTCACAACACAATGTACACGATGGCGAAAGAAAGACCGGTACAAAGTCTAAAAGAAGTAAATAAATATTTTGAATCTTGAAAAATGAAAAAAATCCAAAAAAAACCAAATTATAAGAATCACCAGGAAGACGGGAGAAGAAATAAGATCAACAATAACCATAAGATCAAAAACAAAAATTAGAAACCAAGTAACAAATTTGAGGATAATATTCGACTCGAGAGTAACCTTTCTGAAATACATAAAATGCAGAGAAAAGATAACACAAAAGACGCTGACATCTCTATACAGCATTCTCAAACGAGAAAGCAGAATTACCAACACAGCCAGGAAGTGAATATTAAATGTAGTCTTAACTCCACAACTCATATATGGAATTGAGGGTTTAATTAGAAATAAGAACAATAAGAAAAGATAATGATGGCCTAAAATAAACTAGAAGCATAATAAACGCGCCGAAATGCAAATATTAGAAAACATCTGGAAGATATGAGGAAGATAGCAAGAAGCAGATGACAAGAAATGTTTGAAAAGATTAGTAATCATCCAAACCTAAACTCAATGGAGTTAGCAAACGTAATACGAGGGATGTTATTTTATTTTTGCATATAACCACATAGAGTGCTCAAGTATCAAATCATAGGGTTCCAAAATTAACTTCAACATCATATTGACACGTGTTGAAAATTTTGTCAAAATACAAGTGGTTTAGTCAAAGTGAATTTTTAAAGTTAGCCAGAAACATGGAATTGCATCGAGAGCATTTCGCAACAACAAAGCCTTGCCGAGTTGGTTGCTCCTTTTGGTAATGAAGCACCATATCAATCGACAAATTTCTCGCTGGTACTCTGAATCCAAGCGTGGGCGCACAAATCTCAGCGATGATCCTAGTGCAGGTCCAGAATAACCAGCGGTCACCCAGGAAAACGTTATGCTGTGCGCGTGATAATTAAAGAGGATCGTCATGTAACTTACCAGAAGATTGAGCATTCCTTCTGCATTTCTAAGATCTCAATCCAAAAGATTTTACATAATGAGTTAGGCGTGAAAGACTTAGTTTCTCGTTGGATTCCGTATATAGTGACCGATGACGAACAAATGACGGATTGTGTCAGTTGGTGTGAAGAACTCTGAATCGTTTCAATAGAGGCGGCTTCAAAATGTGTACAATATCGTCAGTGGTGAGTAGTCTTGGATTTATTCTTATGAACCCAAGAATAAAGGTGAGTCTCCTACTTGGGTCTTTCAAGATGAGGAGAACCTAACCAAAGTCATCTGTTTCCGCAGTGTATCAAAAAGATGGACGCAACTCTTGCATCAATTCGGACATGTGTATACAATTCCTTTACAAAATCGAAGGACGGTAACTGCTCATTGGTATACAACCGTTTGGTTACCAAAAATCATATCTGTGCTGCGAAAAAACAACCCCCTGCGTCGGATCATCCTTTACCATGACAATACTCACACTACTCAATAAACATTTGAGTTTTTGGAGCAACGAAGTATCGAATTGCTTGATCATCCTCCTTGCAACCCTGACTTAAGTCCCAGCGAAAAATACATTAACTGCCATCAAAAATGCACTGCGTGGTCAACGAATTCAATCACCTGAAGATGCATTTGATGTTTTCCAAATGACCATTTTAAGCATACCATTTGAAGAGTGGAATACGTGCTTTAAGAATTGGTTTGAGCGAATACAAAAGTGTATCGACAATGGTGGCAAGTATTTTGAAAAACAATAAAGGACTGAAATTTAAACTAGGGGTTTTTGGAAAACCAAATGCAAAATAAAAAGACATCCCGCGTAAAGGACGGAAATGAAAAATTCACAATATAATGCCATCTCTTTGATGGCACTGTGCTACGAAGCACACCATTCGTTGAAGTACTCAATTTCAGCAAATGGCATAACAGAGGATGAAAAGGCAACTAATACGGAATCATTGAAGAAAAAATTAGAAACAAAATGTTTACCGAAGATATTGGAGATGGAAAAGAAACAACGATCTCGTGAGTAACTAGAAATGTACCAGAAAAATATAAAAAAGGGACAAGGCAGAGAGCATCGATGGAACGTCAAGAATCTTTGTTGGATTTAGGTTGACTAAAACTATTATCCTTCATAACCACAAAAAATTAGTGATTAAATGTAAATGTCAGTTCAGTTCCAATACATTTGACCAAACGCTGGTGTAGTATAATAACTATCAGCTTTATATAAACTTAAAACTAAATTTGCTAACTATGACCGGTATAACAGGTGTTAGCACGTTAATTAGAAACTCAATTCCAATTCAGCAGTCCTTCTTCAAATTTATCATAAATATAATCAAAATTTGATAAGGAGATTTTTGTATTGAAATTAAAATAATTCCACG
>WYDF02296728.1:0-15858 GCA_009867245.2 Adranes taylori | reverse complement strand
TTGAAAAGCCACTGATACACCACTGATTACTCTTGATACATATACTTAGACGGTATATACGCATAATTAACAAATTGAGGATCTTTTAGATATCGTTGCCTCCACAACCAAAAATTAATTATAATAGCTGTTTTTAAGCAATTTTCGATGATTACCTGCTTCCGGTTGCAAATTACCACGAATTATTACCTTTTGGTACAAGATTTGCATATATTTGTATAGCGGGATGGTATATAACTGTGAGCTAAACTGTTAGCGATCTATCTTAACATGATAATGGTCAATTTTAATCTATTGGTCTGTCTTTCTTTACTTGCCTTGGCTAACAAGAAAATACTTAAGCTTGTAAAAGCACCCCAAAACTACCTACGAAAAAACACACAGAGCCACATACGTAGACAGCAGAAAGAGGAACTAAAATAGAAACGATGTTATATAGGGGCTGGACGATAAACTGAGAATAGAAGATTCAGTGCAGAACAAACAGTGGAATACAGGTAAAATTATAGAGAAATGTGATGAACCTCGTACGTATATTGTTACTACGTGTATATTGTTACAAGAGAACATTTACTATTTGTTGATTTTGATGATGATGATGCTGAGGCTCATTATAATGAAATTAAATTGCAGAAAACGATATTTGTATAATTATACATTAAGAGTACTCTTAGAAAGCCATTTAGGTATTGCAATACTTTAAGCTAAAGAGGAAGGATGTAAGGTGATACAATGTGAATGTTTTTTTTTTGTTTTACGTAGGAAGTGGAGAAACCTTCAAAAGGCGAGGAATGCCCGTTGCATCTGACAGTGTGGGATTTTTACCCACTAAAATTCCACTCCCTGTTTGGATTGTATATTGTTGAGAGATTGGAGAGTTTATTTGAATGAGGCTTTAGGTTTTATCATTCTCTTCAGCCTGGAACTGGTGAAAGAAGAGGGTGAATGAAGAGTCATGTCAATAAATAGTGATCGGAGTATGGATGTGAATGCAAAGTTGCATAATCAGATACATAATCAGCAAAAGACAGATAGGTACTGATAACAAATAATGGATTAATTATTAATTGCGCCTTATTATAAATATACGTTAAGTAAAACGTTACAATTCATTTTAGTAGACGCATAAATCTTTCAACAAAAAAAAACACACAATCTGCTCGGACTACAAGAAGTTATAAGTTAAAATATTCACAAGGAAAAAAAAAGCACACAAACCACGGACAAACACTGACTTCCTGCTAATGGATGTTTTTCATAGTGGAGTACAAGCTCGAAACTCCCCTGGACGCTAGTCAGTGCCACTAAATAGCTTTCGCTTGATGTTATGTGCGGTTTTTATTTGTTTACTCCTTTCCGCACATTTGCGACGCTCTATTAAGTATTTGAGTACCGAAAGTAGAGACATGTACGTATTACATATAACTTTATCAAAAATGTAGGAATTTAGAAAAATTTCGATTTTAAAATAATAGCTGATAAAAGTATGCTTTCACATGCTTTCACAGCATAAGAAAGTAATTTTCAACATATGTCTTTCATATGTTTTTAATATGTGAACAAATATGGGTAGTCTAATAGTTTTAAGTGAATAGCGATTAAAATTTACCCAAATTTGTAGCTGCTTTTAGATAATGATAATTGATTGAATTAAACTTTTTAAAATAAATTAATTGCACTTGTTATTTGTTTGAAATCATTCATTCAAATTATTCAAATAAAAATAGCTTATTTAAGTAAAACTACTAAAACTAGCTTAATACTCAAATAAATTTTGCAAAACTCAACAATTATGAAGAAAAATTAGGAACAAATATTACATAAACATTAAAAACTAGATGATAACCCTTCGTAAAACGACTAGCAATTACCAGGTCATATTTTATTTACCCAAATGAGTTGGGTTACTTGACCCCTACCGGCGTTTTTCGTAACCCAAAAAAGTTGGGTTATTTGACCCCTGACGACTTTTTTCGTAACCCACGTTTATTTATCGGTTTTTTGGATTTTATTGGTTCACACAGAGTAAAGTAGAAAATTAAGTTATATAATATAATCTAACATATTAAAAAAATTTAAATGCACGCCACTGCTAGTATTGAATGTAAACTAAACGTGACAACAAACTTATCTAGTTGATTCATGTTTCTTTTAATGCAGCATTCGTACGTACTACAAAAGTACTAACTATCTCACTGGCACATAAATGCTAGTGATATAAGAAGTATCAAAAGCGTTCCAGGCGGACAGACGGACAAAGCTAGACGTTTATATATAAGTATATAAATTATTGTACAGTTTAGAAAATAATTCTAGATAATTCTAGATAATTCTAGATAATTCTAGAAGTATCAAAAGCGTTCCAGATGGACAGACGGACAAAACTAGACGTTTATATATAAATATATAAATTATTGTACAGTTTAGAAGATAATTCTAACCAATTTGGAGTATGATAAATTTCTATTTGTAAAGAGTTCATCGAATACGTATACTTTTTGATCTTGAAATAATTGCAATATCAACACATCGTACATAGTAAAATGTAATTGTAAAGTTTTTAATATTACTGTTATTGAAATTTGATATCAACCATCACGATAATATAAGTAATATACAAGCTAATGGCCTGGATACCTGATATTATTTCTCTAGGTGTGTTTTGTTTTAATTAACCAAATATCTGTAAACACCTAAATAGCTACATAGTATTTTAAATTAATTAATGGAAAATGAATGAGATATTTTCTTTTCCTCTTCTATCTTGGGATACTGCTAACCCTGTCAATCTTGATTGCACGTTTTGCCTCTTTCTGTGCTGCTTTCGAATCAAGCGGTTGAAGTTCGATCGCTGTATGATTGCTGGAAAGACCTTCTTGATCTCCTCGTCGATTACTCTGTGGTGATCGGGCCCATCGCTGTACCATAATTTTCCCGCCCTGTTTGATGAGTATCAGAGCCACGACTATACTAATTGCTTTCAATATATATCTGATAGATGAATGATGGTTTCCGATGTGACGCCAAATACTGATCTCGATTTGTTTCTCTAGTGCTGCTTCATCTTTTTTGATTTCCTTTAAATCATTTTCCAATGGTGTGAATACTTCATCGCCACCAAATTGTTTCAACTTCGTACTGGTGTTGTTAATGATCTGAGTTGGGGGCGAATAAGTGCTTATAACTGGAATGTTTATCCGTCGCTGAGTTCATATCTCACAGTCCTGATGAATCTGAATAATACCAATTGTGTTTACGGTAAATTTCGATCTCGTCCAGTTGCATATGACAGCTATTGCTTGACTCTAGGGTGACATGAACATGCATGTGATTGCCATTGTTAAAAGTTGCCATATTGTAGATTTTAATCTGTACTTCTTGATTGGACAGTGTTGGCGTCGTTTATATATCGCGTCAACAATAAAATTTGAGTTGGAATCCGTATGTTAAACAATTTCTGGTTAAAAATTATTCGATTCTGTTGTTTTCATACAATTTTGCAGATCTTCTTGAGATACCTGTAAATATCTCTGCGTGTAGTAATTTGAGGTTAATTAATTTTTGAGACATCAGTAGCGACAAGTGACCTATTGTCAACTTGTATTGTAACTTTCGTTAAGTCGAATAGGTCGATATCTATAATTCTAAAATAACTGTATGCTGTTATCTTTCTATTTTCGTTGATTCCTTGACTTGGTGTATTTGTTGTTTCGACAATTTTTAATTGTTTACATAAAACTTTGTTATTCAAATTGAGGTATGCCAATAAATAAAATATCTTCTCTTCATTTTCAGAAACAGTAAGGTTAGTTAGACATTTTTTATAATTTATTAACAACATTTTACTAATACTTTGTAAAGTACATACATTTTGCATACCTAATGTTTATTCCTTGTTTTAACATTTGCCAATTCTGTGAGGCATGTTCAACATGCCAATAACATCTTTCTCCTAAATCCAACTTCCAAGGGGAGGGGGCGGGGGCATAATCTTCTGCTTCTCTGTCAAATCCTGTATCTTATCTTTTGAAGCGTCTGAAAAACTTTGACAAAAAAATTGGTATTCTATTTGTTGGAATTGATAGGGTTTCCAGCTTTTGGATAATAGTGGATAATTACTATATCATTTAATATGTTCGTTAATTTTACTATCACTCTCCTTAACAACTTTAGCACCTTTCTTGGTCTATTATCTGTGTCTGTCGTTTTCCTTGAATTTACAGCTTTAATTTTCTTTATTGCTTCTTCTTGTATAAACCGTCTATTGTCTGTTCTGGTTGTGTTTTCTATGTCGCATTAATTTGTTGTGTCATGGGATTAGGATTGTCTTCATAATAGAGCAAAAATCACGCTCGAGCAAAAATGTTATGTTGGAGCTGATGGGCATGGTTCTAGAACTTGTGGTTTCACTTTGATACTAAATAAATGGAGCAATCACAATTTACGCTTCGATGATATAGCGTTGTTAAACGTATGACTCTTGACTATTTGAGACAAATAGGTAGCATCAAGAAAACAAGTTTGATTCTTTAGGAATTAAATCATGAAATCACTGCGCACCAGAAGCAACGATAAAAACGAATACAGAAATAAAACTATCAATCAGAATGTGAAACTGTGTGTAATTAAATAATATTGTTGATTATTCGAATTGTCTGCCGTCCTACTGCTTTTCTTAATGTTATTACTCGAGTTTTACCATCCGCTGCTACAGGTGGCTACTAATTTGGGTAAAGTAGTATCACTATTCAATTAAAGCAACGAAGCTTCCCATATTTGTTTCCGGTCCTTCCAGCCGATTACTATTTATGTGCGTATGTTCTGTTGTTATTAACTAAATATCTGTAAACAACTTAAATAGCTAGATATTAATGGATTTTAAATTAATTAATGGAAAATGAATGAATTATTTTCTTTTCAATTTTATTTTCTCCTTTTCGTGGTATGCATCGTGGGATGCTGTTAAGCCTATTCAATCTTGATTGAACAATATGTCTACTATAACTTTTATATTTTTCGTATCTCTATTTGTATATTTTGTGCAGCTATGTGTACTTGTATATAAAATGCAAATAATTAACCCGTAATAAACCAATTTAAAAATAGGATAATAATAATTGATCCTGATCACAATGCTAAACATTAACTGGACTTGTAGATCCATAAACGAAAATAGGAGAGCAGTTCATAAATTTACAAAATACTACTCGTCATTACAGTCATGCTCTGAAACACGATACAAATATTCCAGGAATAGGAAGAAAGGATATAATAGATCTTTCATTATACAAAATTGTAAAGCAGACCTGAAAGCAAATATGTTAGAGGCCTTGAAATCAGACCATCAACCGGTTATAGCGGAGCTCAAAATAGGTAACAACCAAACAAAAAAAAAGAAAAACTAAAAAGATAAGCATGATGAGATACGCAAATTTTATGGAGGAATATGCATTAGAGTTTTCCTTAATACTTAAAAAAAAAGTGATCACTAATTATATTCAGAAGACATTGAATAAAAGCTTAACACTTTAAGCAAAAGGAGTTTTAACAAAGGAGAAAAAGCTGTTCTCTGGGAAACAAGGAAGAAATGGTCTAATTGAAGAACTCTACACAATAAAAAGAATTATAAACAAGCCGAAAGTAAGGTAAAAACCATGCTAAAACGAGTCAAGGAAAAAAAATGGCAATGGAAGTCGAAGAGAAAACAGCAGCTTTTTGGAAACTAGCAAAACGCATAGGTAGGGTAATAGAAACAAATTCAATGCCGAAGACACAAACTGGTGTTCTTAGACAAACAAAAAGCAAAAGTGATGGCCGATCAAGTACTGACATAATTTTCTAATTAAATGATGTCAGAATTTGACAGTAGTGTGGCAAAAATTAGAACATTCAGTAAGGTAATAGAAGACACATCCAGAAAGACAAGGCATGGTCTGTATAAGAAGAAACAATAAAGAACGTTGAAGCTGTAAGTTTAAAAATAGCGCCAGCGTCGGAAAATAGACAACGAAAGGCGCAAAAGTTGGAACCAGCGATAAGAGAATTAATGGACATATTCAACGTTATCCACTATCCACTATAATACAAAAAGCTGGAACAACAAATAGAATACCCATTTCCCTCCTAAATGGGATGTGTTAAAGTTTTTGAATCGCTTCTAAACATATCACACAAAATTGGAGGGAGAAGCAGAAGATTCTCCTCCAATGGAATTTAGATTTAGGAGAATGATATCAGGCGTAAATTAAGTAGCTATACTGGAAGAAATATTACAGGACAACATTAACGAATGCAGTAGATGTATGCTTTTTTCCACGTCAGAAAAAGTTATGAATTGAAGAGGGATTATATTCAGTAAAAACAGTAAAATAAGGACTAAGCAAAGGTCATCTCTTAGTCCAATCCTGAGTTACATTTATACACATGAGCATCCAAGAAACACAAGAAAAAACGTACCAGTTGTGGTATTCCAGTTCGCAGATGATACAGCCATATTAGCCACAGGAGCTAACACAAATTTGACAACAAACATGCATAGGACTGTAATAAGTGGAAGATAAAGCTATACATAGAGAAGATTGAAGTTGTTCATTTTAGGAACAGACAACCGAAACTAAACGTTATAATTGTCTAGACTTTAAAGGGGAATTGAGAACTCGAACAACATATTTGCAATGCATTTGCAAGCTAAAGATTTGTACAGGAAGGGAATGGGAATGGTAATGGAAGGGAATGGCCAAGAAATGAACAATAGAATTCTAATATTGAATTTAGTAAGAAAAACTACTCTAAGCTAACAGGTAAAGTGGAAATAACACAGGATAAACTCAGCAGGATGGTCGCAGACGTCCCATTGTACTATAGAAACGCAGACCTTAGATCAGGACTAAAATTTGAAAACTTGTAACCAAACCAGTCAGGAAAAGAGCAAAGATGCTGGAAAGGCAAAGAACCGACCTAGTAGGCGAAGAAGTAGAAGCTTGGAGCATACTATGTGTATACCGGAATTAATATTCTGGTATGATGAAAGAACCATATCATAGCCCACAACAAAGGAAGTGAAAAAATTAAATCATTTAACCAATGTTATTATTTTTCACGTAAAACCACTCTAAAATAGATACTCTTATTACCTACTGCTAAACTTTTCTAACTGATTCCGCGTAACAAGCACCGATTACTCGTACAAGGCAAAAGAAGTGAAAAATTGCCTAACCATTTTTAAGTTAAGTGAATTTTAAGTGGTCTCCTACATCGCCAGATTATTTTCCGGACGTTTTACAACGTTATTTAGCCCTTCTCCATAATAAAAGTTCTCTCTCTGTAAACTTGATGTGAACAGCTTAGATAGCGCTGTTGTACTACATTATTTGATACTTTGTTTTAACTAATTCTCTCATTTATCTTTGGATATGTGTGTGGTGGTGTTTACGTCTTTTATTTTTGCACGTTTGTTTTTATTTTTGGTTTCCTTCCTGTATAGTGCTATACCTTCAGAAAATAAATGTCGTTTCTAAATTTTCTATATAATTTATAATATATTTATAATAGAGTGATCAAAGTCAGAAGGCAAATAGACAGAAAAGTGGTACATTCATAATACTGCTGAATTATAAATCGAAAGAAAAAAATTTCGAATAGAATTTTCTTCTGCGCGCTAAATTTTAAAGCGAAGAGAACTATTAACGGTACCAAATGTGTTTAAATCAAATAATTAAAATGGAACTACAACAAGCTCTTATACCTGTTGTCCTCGAAATTAGAAATCGTTTCTAAAGCAGAAGAATAGTTTTAGCAACGAACGACGTAGTATCAGGAAGGAAACGGGGAACCATCTAATTAAAGGATTTACATCATCCCTCGTAAAGTACATGTTCCCTAAAAAAAAACACCGCCAGATAATTCGCTTAGCACGCGGTGCTGCTCTACATCTAGGACACGCAGTGCGAGATATGCCACTGGGCATGGGAAAGTGAGCAAGTCACCAGGAACAACCAAATGCGCCTTGCTACATGGAACGTGCTTTGACTCAATCAGCAAGAAAAATTTCATGAGTATTATAGAATACCATTGGCAAAACAGTGGCCATCACGAATTGTCGGTATACACAATGTACTATTCCGGTGGAGAAAGTTGGAAGAGCCATGGTGTCGCTATAATGCTATCAAACATAATCAACAACTTTGTGCAGCATGGCTATGAACTGATTAATGAACGAGCAATGTCTTTGAAGCTTAATATGAAGCCCTCTGCCGTAAAAAACATGGCAGTATATGCTACCACTTCCTAAGCGGACGAAGAAGAGATTGATGAATTTTATCGAATTGTCGAAGTGGCAATAAATATAATACCGATAAAATTCTTCATGTTAATGAGTGATTTCAATGCGAGAACGAAGGAGAACGCCTCATACAATTCCGCATCACGCTCTCAATTACTAACTAGATGTATGAGAATCACACACGTAGAATTTACATCTTGAGATCTCCTGATGGACATACGAGGAATCAAATCGATTACATCTTGATAAAGCACAGATGGAAATCCTCCGCAACATAAGCAAAAATGTTACCATCTGCAGATTGCGAAAACGATCATCAATTGCAGATGTGTGAGTTTACAATTAAAATCTGTAAGTGAAGTTAAATAGAAAGGCTGCCTAGACTCAGCGCTGAGTACATTACAGTTTTAGGAATAACTCTATTTGTAAAATCCAACCTCAGTTTGAAAAATTTCGGACATAAAGTACCGAAGGTATATGGCAGGATATGAAAATGTCTCTTGTTACAACTTTAGAAGAAACACTTCAAGAAAACCAAAACACAGTTAGACAGCTCTGCTTATCAACGGAAGCAATCGGGTACAAAGGAACACAAAATCCCGGGGTCTTGGCCGGAGTGTAATCCGGGAATTGTAACTACTACGCGCAGGAACACAAATAAATATCTAATGAACGTTTGTATAGATATTCATAGGACTCCAAAAACCTGTTCTACAAAGACCAACTACTCCAAATTTCCGATCACTCAGAAGTTCAAACTTTGACACAGATCACTTAAAGATCAAAATTAAAGAACGTTATATGTGGAAACCTGGGGGATTATATGGAGGAAAAGGATATAATTTTAGATAAGGGAAAACCGCTATTGACGATTTAAGAGAAGGTAAATCAGTAGGAATCGACTGATTAGCAGAGGTCTTGCTGGTTGTTGACGAAAGAGTGCAAAAGAGCTTGCACGAGCTTTTTCACAAAATTTGGGAAACAGGCTTACAGCCAGAGGACTGGACAACTATATTGTTGCTTTCCCTACATAAGAAAGGGTTAGGATCAGTATGCGGAAACCACCGCCTGATAGCCCTGGTATCACATTCGAGCAAGATTATGTTGTACATTCTTCAAGAGAAACTACAAACCTTCCTGCTACATTAAGTAGCTCTAGAACAAGCTGGTTTAGTAAAAGGACTGGGTATTTGAGAAATGACCAGGAAATACTGGGTACCTATGAATTTGGGGTACTATATCATATTATCACTCTAATCAAATAGTGATGCACAAAATTTTACAGAACTGGACCGGAGGAGTGAAGATTTGTGGAAGGCGCTCTTTATACCTTCGATTTGCGGCTGATAATCTTCTGATAGTTAACAGCACCGAAGGACTTTTAGAGTCTCTTCAAAGACTGGAAGACGAAAATTCCAATAAGACAAAAGTGATGATATGAGGATGAGATAACGAAAATCAAAAGCAACCAACAAACATTTAAAGTTGTTGAAAACTTTGTGTGTTTGGTCTCCATAATATGGCTTTTGCTAATTGGAAATAAAAAGTCAAATTGAAATTGCCCTCTCGACATTATAAAGGTAACAGAAATCGGGAAAGATTGAGATATCACTAGGAAAACAAAGACAAGCCTTGTTTTTCGGTTTTTTCGTGCGCTTCAGAGACCTGGATAATACGTTCCAAGGACAGCAGAACAATAGTTGCGCTTGAAATATGGGTCTGGCGCAGGATGATGCGAGTTCCCTGGATTTCTAGAAGAACAAATATCTCCATCTTTAATGAGGTCCAACACGTAGAAAGATTGTTATCGATGACATATGTACAAATTTAGAATTTTACGGACACATCGCTAGACATGACAGCATGGAAAATCTTGTTGATCAGAGATGATCGGAAGGGGCCGATCCCCAATTCGGAGCAACCATATTATTTCGAAGCTAATAGGAACAAATTTAACTAAAGCAGCGCGCTAAGCGCTGAGAGACCTGGAAATCAATAATTAATCGAATAATTCAAGGACTAGAAGATTGTCCTATTTAACGTCTATATCCAGAGTAGTCACCACACGTCGGTCATAACGCTGGACCAAAAAGAAGAAGAATTTTGGAAAGCTCGTGTCAAACTTTTATTGTGCTTTAGGGCACTTTGGGATTGAGAACCATTGTTCTAGAGTACGATAGTCCTCGTAATACTATTGCAATTAAATACTTGTTGTTATCAGTGGCAGGTTCTAATTAGAATTTTGAGAAGGCTCCAAATCTGTAGAGCTTAAATAGCTGTAGACCTTATAAGAATATAACACAGAATGTTGATGGATGTCAAAGAAGCTGAAGAAAAATAATCGATAAAGCAGTTTGTAATTTTATTAGAAATAGTGCAGTAACAATTAAACAAGTTGATTTCGTGATTAAGTTATAACAAGATCTTCAATATGTTTTCTTTTCAATTCCTATATCCACGATAGAATAATGCACATACATATTTAATATATTTTGTAACATTAAAAACTCAAGCACCCTTAATTCAATCATAACGGTTTTACGTTTTAATCTTGCTTCCGTACTATGCAGAGTTTTTATAAACCATTAAAATATTTTATATTCGCGTTGCTCTCCTTCCAAGAAACAAAAGCGAAACAACTCGTCGTTATGGCGGATCTAAATTACACCGCGGCAATGCTTAGATGCAGTAACAACATCCCTTCAGGTTTTTTGTCTTCTCATCCCTCTTCTGAACCAATTATAAACATCCGAAAATTTCAGAGACGTCCATTTGTTAATTTTTGTTTTTAACAAAATAAAAAGTAGTACACATAAACAAAATTTCAGAATAAGAAAAAACATATCGCAACGTATTGCCCCGTACCTAAAATGTAATGAGTTGAACCAAATATGATTTGGATGCAAGCAGGTTGGTTTAGTTTATAAATTATATTTTAATAGAAAAAAACTGGACTAAAGTTCTATTACATTTGAGAAAGATGTATTAATTCTGAGAATCAGACAGCAGATATTTAACAGGAGTTGACTGCGTTCCATTCTAAGATGGGCAAACTCACAGTCGTACAATTGTAAATCAATTGATATTAGACGTATTCAGTTCTTTGGATCCTAATGTAAAGAATTTTAAATATTTCAAATAAATTATCTTATGGAAATTAACTTTCATTCTATCGATGAGAATAGACATACGCATGGCATCTTGTAGGTGGCCAAGGGAAAAAAATTACCCCGACCAAAAGAAATTTTTAGCAAAAGGGAACAAAGAGCAAGTAAAGTTTTGCGTGAAATAGTTTTATATGTTCTATATGTTAGAGAGAAATAAATGCAAATTAAGTTATGTGATAGATTTTTAATGAGTAAAAGTAAGATGCAATAAACTTCTTCTCGAAGCAGAGTACTCGAAGTGGTGTAACAATCGACCGACAATATAAACAATAAAAAAGTAAAATTAAAGAATGTAAGTAGTATTTACTTTTAAACAGTAATACTAGATTTTAAATATATAGGTGCATTAATCCGAAAAATTGCATATATTGATGGTTTATAGGAAGTTCAGATTTAACTTAAAAAATCGAGGGAGGGTAGATACGTATTTCTGGCATAGTGTTGGCCGTCCTCAATACCCTTTCGTATAACTATAGGTTAATTTATGCCATCTTTAGGTTAATATATGGCATCAATATATGAAATTTTTCGAAATAATGCACCAATGTATTTAAACTCTAGTCTTACTGCTTAAAAGTACTACTTAGATTCTTTAATTAAATATCCTCTTAGTACGTTAACTAAAACTTAAAGATAAATCCATAGATTATGCAAGGTGTTGAACTTTGATTGTTAAAGTCCTTTGTCTTCAAGATCACTGTAGATGTAACTTTGGTCAGCTTTGGAGGTGGTCTGATGCTTCTCAGAGAAAAGCCTAATGCTAGATATGATACAAATTGGTTACCTTAATGGTTTGTCTCTCACATTCGATGGTGCTATTTCTTTCAAATGCAGTACACACTAATTAAATCAAGATGCAACGTTTGATATATGTGTACCGTAATACACGAGTTTAATGTAGGTGTATATACACGAACAACTTACAAGTAGAATTTTCAGATTTAATTTAACGGCGCCATTCGCGCATTGAATTGACCGCGAACTCACAATCTATGAAGTGATATTCGTGTGCCTATAGTTAGACGAGAGGGTATCGAGGACGGCTACAATATGCCAGAAATACTTATCTACCCTGCCTCAATTTTTGAAGTTAAATCTGAACTTCACATAAACCATCAATATATGCAATTTTTTTAAATAGTGTACTTCTATATTTAAATAAAAAGTAAAAGCATACAATAAATTTATTAAACCTAAGGATGCAATTCTATTAGAAGTTGTGAAGATCAACTAAAAACTTATGGTAAAGTATGCGCATCTTCTTTGCTTAATTTTTTGTTATTGTTTGGGTATTATGGATGATATGCAAATGTGAGTAGATAATTATTTTATTAAATATTTTGGTTAAGGAATTGAAACATCTTATTTGAGTTTATTCTAAGTAAATAATTATATTTCATTGTTACTTATTTTCATATCTCAACAAGTTAACAAACTAATTAAATTTAATTTACATGTTTCTTATTAAATTTTACTTTTAGCATCGTATAGAAAATAAAGTGTATCAGTAGCGTATTAATATCTATGAAAGTTATCAGAATCACATTATATTGAATTATGTTTTCAGATAACCAATTCTTTATTAAATGCTCTAAATTTATTATTATTAATTAAATGTTGTTGAGACGTTATTTCATTTATTTTAGGATGGGAGAAAAACTATGTTGCATACGGATTCACAATTATTTAACTCAAATAAACTTGAATCAGTATTTGTTTTATTATTTCCAATATTTATCAACCCTCTTTAATTTTTGTTTTAAATTAATTACTTTTTGTTTAATAGAGTATTTAGAATATTGTGTTTCATTTTATCCATCGGCCGTATTTTTCTTATTACGCTTGAATCTTTGGCTTTAATTAACTAAGGTACACTAACTAATTGTGTACTTGTAACTTGTACACTTGATTGTTTGTACATACTAATAATAAGAAACCCAAATACTTTTTCTTCTGACTACACTTTTGTGACTAGACACTTTCTGACTACAAAATTCTGACTACACACTAGCTTAATATTTACTCTTTTATCTGTAGTTGTTTTTGGGTGATGTGGGTAATGAAGTGTCATCTGCTGGAGCTTGTCCCTTGGTGTTTTGAAATTTCTTAATTATCTTGAACAGTTCTTTTCCTGAGTTGTTGTTTCTGCAGTTCTGCAGGATGTTAGTTTTTAAAAGGTCACATGCAAATAAACAATAATTCCTTGTACATTCAAAATATTTCATATATTCATGCATTCAACATGCATGTATTCAATCACTACTTGCAAATATATTAATAATCATGGCGATCAGCTTCCATCAGTTAAATTCCCCACCTATTTAGAAAATTATTTTACTTACAGGTTTTGTCGTTCCTGCTATCACAAACTTATGTCGAATCACACAATGTTACCTTATTCATTTATTTCAATTTATTTCTACTAAATAGACTTGTGGTATAACTTTATTTAATTTCTTTCATTTGAAAAATTAAACACTATTATTTTCCATACCGAGCTACTAAAGATTATTTTATCATTTTATTCATTTAGATTTTATTTAGAATGAATTGTAATTTAATTCATGATCTTATTTTCAAAACGCTGACTGACAGTGATTCACCCTACAATGTAAAATTTCTCATGGCCAACTGTTTTTTTTTCAGTGAAAGCCCTATACCTTTTATTTATTTTTTGTCCCCCATAGGTTTTTCGTCTTGATAACTATGTGTCTTCTCCTACTACTAGCATAGTCATCGGTCAGTGGCCGACGATTAGGTATATGAATTTGCTCATGGTTTAATTAGATACAATAGAGTTTTATTAACGATAAATGATTCGTTCTTCATTTTAATTTGTTAATTTTAAAACTTACTTACAATAAAGCTGCCCTGCACGATGCATTTTTTCAAACTAGTTCATCCAGGAACAAACTGCTTACGTAATAATAACGTATCACAACATTTAGCCTGAATTATATAAATTACTCACAAGTGCCAAGCATACAATACTATCTACCATAGGTCTAAATTATAACGAGGACAAATTTTCTCGTTACAATATTCAATTTCAACTTCTGGCGAGAAAAGTGTATGCCATGCAACAATTGTTCTTCGATTCTTTTTAACGCATTATATTATACAATGACGCACGGAAAATAAACTTAAAGAAATTATTAAAATAATTAGAAAACAGCAAAGATTTTAACTAACTGTAGACAAAAATAAAATAGTTTGAAAGTCCTTCGAATATAATTTTGAGCTTAAGAATTGATTCTACGAGTAAGATGAAAATCTTATGAGAAATTTCTTTCTTGTAGTTTTAAACCAGTTTAAAGTTCCAATATTGCATATTAAGTTGTTAAAAAATAAACCCAAAAACACATAACTTTTTGAACTTCACTAGACTTATTACATCTGACGTATGTCTTTAGAGATTCTAGTACACATTCACACGTACGACCCCATTTAATAATGCCATAGATACATGAGCATGACGTAGTCAAAACTGAGCAGTTCTCAACATATTGCTATGAGTCGTATTAGATAAAATGCAAAAATATAATATGTTTTGCCATTACTATAAATGGCAATTTGCCATTTACAAATCTAGTTATGTTTAACTAAACTTGGTGTAGCTCATGCTATAAGTAGCTTATGATTCATGCAATCAAACAAATGATTTGGATATATCAGAGAAAAATCGGCTAGCAGTATTTCTCTTTTTTAAGGCAAAAAAATTTCCAGTTGAAAGCCTGAAATCGAAATGACTCTCAAACAAACACCTTAATCACTTCCGCGGCGTTAATAATTCCTGCTCTAATTACATATCGAAATACGTAACTTCATATTGGGATTGTGCAGATTGATTTATAGTTATTAATCTTCTGATAATCACCAGTTTTCAATTATGGTTTGGTTATAGGAGGGGAATATTTCAAAAAGGAGGGAAAACTAGGACAGCTAGTCACACCAACATAGCTTCAACATTTTAGAAACTTCAGAAAGAATGCTTCAGGAATTGGTGCGAATGGATTCAGGACTATATATACTATAGAGGCAAATATGTTGTAAAAAAAAAAAATAATAATTCTACCAGAACTTATTTTCCTTCATTGTTTTAGTAAAAATTTTAATTTTAGAAGCAACCCCTCTAATAAATACACTATCTGATTAACTTTTTTGGAGTTGCTAAGTTGAAGTATATTGCTCGGCATTTGAATTGCTCACAATTCTTTTCAATAAGTGCCCTCAGGGCGCAGAACCTCCTTCAGACTAGAAAAAGGCAGCAATTTCATCAATATTTAAAAAAGGGGAGAGAAGAGGTTGCAATAACTATAGGGGCATTCGTATATTGAGTACTGTGGCTAGAATTTATGGCCGAGTATTAAAACTTAGAATAGAAAGAGAGTTTGACGAGTCAGAAGAGCA
>WYDF02296717.1:0-15859 GCA_009867245.2 Adranes taylori | reverse complement strand
ACTTACAATCTAATCTACTTCCCCGCACCGCAGTCTTCAATAATAGCTTTACTATTTTTAAGTAAAACAAAAAACTTGTTTTTTATACATATTACTGAGCGAAATGTGTAGGTTATTTCTCATTTAAAGGCATTTGACCTTGAACCCAAATATTTTTTCGCCTGCGGTGCATTTCTTTTTTTAAGGGGCGTAAATATTCACTTATGCCCCAGGTGCTGAAATTCCTAGTTCCGGCACTGCCTATACGTACTTTGTATGTATATGGTATATGAAAGATAAAAATGTTATTTATGTTAAAACCTATGTTTTTTTTGTGCCCAACAAACATTTAATATAACGTTTTAAGCGATCAGCAACCTCCACTAACAATGTGAAATGGTTTACCTAAAATTTTAATTTTTATTTTCAAGAAACAACCCGTGAGGGCTTCAAAATATCTTTCGGTGAACCACCTGACTACCCATGGGAATTAGCTCAAATGAAACTTATAAACATTTTTCGGCAGATATGCTTGTTGCCCATAAACCAAAAGATATTTCAGAGTTTAGGGACTCGAAGGTGCCCAGCATACTTTCCTTTCTCGGCAGGAAACCATTGAACCATTAGATCTGGTTTATTTCCCGAGATTCTTATAAGTAAATAGTAAATGTCATACATTTAGAACTTTTATTTTTTAGCTCAATGGATACATTTTAATACGATCTTAACAAGTGTAGCCAAACATATCCACTAATATGAAAAATTACTTGAAAGTATTGACTTTTGGATATTTATCTGCACAATTAAAGTACTAAAATTAATTTTAATAATAGTCCTGTTGATATATGAGCCACAGTTGTTAACTATTCTACTATTCAAAAATATAGATAACCAGAAAACAATTAAATTACTGTTCCATAAACTATGACTTTGAGCTATTATCGGAATTGTTGTTTATATAATTTATGTAATGAGTCGTAAACTGACTACACCAAATTATCGAAACAAAATATTTTTTTATAAAATAAACAATTATCAATTACATATTTTTTAAATAATTATCAATTACAATTACATAATGATATCCGATGACAGTGTAGTTAACATATTTCAGTTCATGATTTATATAATTCATAAATAACTTTAGATTCTATACCTGTATAAACAGCAAAGTTAGCTGGTGATCCTGAATAAGGTTGAACGTTGACCCCCCATTTTTCTGGGTCTAAATTGAAAGCCTCTAACGCCCTTTTTTGTGCTAGAATCTCGACTTTATCAATGTATTCATTTCCACCATAATACCTAACAAATTAAGAGAACGGTTTGAGAAAGTTAATAAGGTTAACACCAAAAACGAAGCACGTGCATTTAGTTGCTGTAGTAATTGTACCTGTTTGGCTAAAAAATATGTGTCGGCCGGTCACCGATTCTGTCACGGCGCAGCAAGAATGTTTAACCACGGACACCGGTGACCGCCGTCATTAAAGCATTAGTATTTTCTATGGTTAACAATACATTTATTTATTTACGGCTTTTGCCATTTATAATACATTTTATAAATTGTAGATTATAATGTCAAATAAAACAAAATTACTTATAAGTCTAGAAATGCCGTCCCTCCATATTTGACAACTTGTCATCATGCCAAGACTACCGAGGAGTGGCATCACAAAAGTAATACTGACTTCATACTAAAATCAACGAATTCTCTAAATTGCCCAGTACTAGGTCCAGTTTTAGGACCAATTTATTAGTTTTAGGCCCAGTACTAGGACAAATTTATTACACATTGAAAATTTCAAATTTTTATTCATTAGTAATATGTAATATCCTGATTTTATAATACAGAATCTTTATTTTCGTATACATCTCGAATGAATAGGATCCAACTGGTTTTAAAATACATAATTTTAAAATGGTTCACCCAAGAAATCAAGGAACTGTTCAAAAAGCTTTATGGACCTGCTATTTTATAAAATTTCAAGCATAGCTTAAGTCGTAAAGAAATCTATCGACGTACTGTAAGTTTCAAAACGGCTGATTTTCCTTGATAGTCAGTTCCGCTGGATTCATCACAATTTGACAGAAGCGATGGATTGCAATTTATGCCGTTTATTAGACGATAATTTTATTTGGTGTGCATAACACGAAAAATGACATGTGTATACTATTAGCATGCCGAAAAACAGACAATAATCGACAGTGTACGTTTTTGAGAGTGAATCGTTCCAATAAATATTCTTACCTAAAAAATGGCCAAAAAAAAATGGTTACCACAGTTCTTGGAGTTACTGGAGTTGGAGTTACTGTTTCCACGGTGGCACTGGAGAATCGTCATAATGTTAATGCTGAATGATAACACTACAGATTGCTTTGCCTCAAAGTCTCCAGGATGTTCTCGATATAATATTTAAAAAAATCGTTCCGACAATAGCTGATAGCTAACTGTGATCCTTTTGAAGAATTTCATCCCATTTATATTGTTAAAGAAATCAGATAATTACAAAAAATAAATTACATATGTCTCACCGTTGACCTGGAATTCCTTCTGAATATTTATTATGTAGACATGAACCGAGGCATTGCAAAACGGATAAGGTAGTAAAATTTTCTGATGCAATTAGTTCTAAACTACCAATTTGACGTTTCTTTTCTTCCTTCATCAAATCAAATAGTTCCTTATCGGAATCCCAAACATTGGTATCTAACAATTCTTTGACGTAACCACTCATTCTTACAGTTGCTGTTGTCGTGAACGTTTTAAAATTCTGTAACAACTTACAGCTATATAGAAATAAAATTAACATTAATATTAATTATTAAACAAAAACTATTTGCAGGTAGTTGCAAATTACAAATAACGATCATATCCAAAGCTTCGTTCATTGAATTCATATACATACAGGCAGTGTGACCCACACCTCCTGTTGGCAATCTTAAATATTGTACTAGCTACATATAACAATTACAGACTGTTGAATAAAATGTGTTTGTGTATATAGGACATCTCCGTGTAGATTTTCAAACTTATAGACTATACTCAGGGAACAATTAAAATTAGATTCATTATGTTGGGTATTGTTTTAAAGAGAATAACGAGGGCTATAAAATCTATATTTTGCGTTAGTAAAATATTTTTTATTGCTCAAAATCAAAGCAATAGATTCGGGTTGCGGAATCAGTCGGAAAAACAATCAAAAACTTTGTCGGCTCCGACTCCTTTGACATAAATAATAATATTATTCATTATTATTAAGTTGTATAAATTATTACAATTTTAGTATTTTAAATTTTATATCAATAAATATGTTTCAAAATTAATAAATATATGTATATATTAAGTTTTATATATCTGACTTCTTTAAAATCAGGGCTGCGAAGCCGGAGTCGGGGTCGAAAGGAATTTTCTAGATACTGGAGTCGGAGTCGCAAGTTTTAGGACCGGCTCCGCAGCCCTGGATTCCACAATTGAAAGAGTTACGATGAAGGGGTGTATCGTGCATGTTTACAAAGTTTTAATAACTCGGTCCTTCACAGACAGATTAATGTCAAATTACTTTAAACCAGGGACCCGAACTAACAACCAAGAAAAACCGTTATTTTGGTTGCAACGAAAACCGGAACCGAACCGATATTGTTGTTTTTTTTTTCGGTCCACGAGAAACTTTTTCGCTGATACCACGTGTTAGAAAGTGAAACTAAACAGTAGCAAGACGCGCCTCCAAAAAATCCAGCTTCAGACAGATTATTATGCAAAGAACAACCAGACGAAGAAGAGTCCTAAGGCTGATCGCAGAAATGGATTTCGGGATTGGCCGAGAAAGCGCCATGTGCTGACAACATGAAGGAATTATACGATGTCACGAGAACTCTCTCCAAGAAAAAGTCAACCGTAGAACAGCGATGAAAAATAACAAAGGAAACCTCCTCACCAACGACGAAGCGCAACTTGCAAGGTCGAATACTATACAGAAGCGGTGTTCAATGGAGAAAATACATGGAAGTGTTCAATAGAGAAAATAATAAAGAGGCTGAAGAAGAGGAAGAAATTGTAGAGTAGAGAAGGAGTAGGAAATGTAACTAACTCGGACCCACCCTACAAGGACGAGATCAAGACAGTGATCAAGCTGGAGCAAATAATATTTCACCAGAACTCCTGTCAACTGACCCTGACAGACAGCGCCACTGATCTTCTGTACCCTCTCTTCTAGAACAAAGGAAACTTGCCACAAGAATGGACAGCACTAACTGTCATAATTGGAGAGGAATCATCCTACTATCAATTCCAAGTAAAATGTTGACGCAGGTGATACTCGACAGAATCAAAGCACAAGTGCAATCACAAATAAGAAAGGAGTAAGTAGGGTTCAGAAGTCATCGTTCTTGTACCGAACAAATTAACAAGATTCGCATTATTATCGTCAAATGAATATCTGCCTACCTGCCTACTCTCACAGAACCATCTTAAATGGAAAAGAAACTCCAAGACTCTAGTTCGAAGCCAAGATGGTGGGTCTGAAAGTAAACTCCTCTAAGACAAAGCTTATGAAGATAAACACAAGAGAACACTGAACAATGAGGACATAAGAGTTCACGTACCTTGGGAGCATAGTGAGCCATGATGGTGGAGTAGCTGCAGATGTCAGAGCAAGAAGAAAGGCAAATGGGGCCTTCATTGAGCTCTATCCACCTTAGAGGTAAGAGAGCTTTCCACAACGACCAAACTCCGAATTTTTAGAGCCAATGTGACCCTTCCAAGTCTCTCAATCGTTATTATACGATTGTGAGACTTGGAAGGGTCACCTTCAAAATGAACAGCAGCTGGCGGGCCTGAATAGATGCACAGAAAAATTCTCCGAATCTTCTGGCCAAATGTGATATCCAACGAAGATCAACGAAGATCATTAAAATCAAGAGAAGAAAATGGAGGTGGATTGGTCATACCCTCCGACAAAATC
This sequence comes from Adranes taylori, assembly GCA_009867245.2. Lineage (NCBI taxonomy): Eukaryota > Metazoa > Arthropoda > Insecta > Coleoptera > Staphylinidae > Adranes > Adranes taylori. Next base: position 10,922 of record WYDF02296717.1, on the reverse strand, counting down.
AGGATGCTGCGGAGAGACAAGTTTTGTTCTGGAATCCGCAGGAAAACAGAAACGTGGATGATCAAAGACATGGAGAAGGACTGTGGATCAAAAGGCAAAGAAGGAAGGAAAGACCATTGCAGAAAGTCCTCGCTAGAAATAGAGTGCGTTGGACCAACTTCGTCGAAGCCCTATGCTATGGATAAGAGCAAAAGGAATTAAGTAAGTAAAAATAATGCAGTAACTTTAACTAAATTGCTACAATTTGGTTTTTATTCCTAGAAAAATTATAAAAATAATTCAGAGGGTTTGCTCCCTGGTATGGGACAATATTCGCCTTTGATTATGTATGTGAGCACCGTAAGTTATAGCGAAACGCTGTATAAAAAAATTAATGCCGGTGTGGATGTATTGACATTAATTTGATATTCAAATAAGAGCTGAACCGAAAACCGGAACTGAACCGATATATTATTTTTTCCGAACCAGAACGAAATAATAACGGTTCGTGTCTCTGCTTTAAACATTAATGGTCAATTTTTTTAATCTTGCTAATCGTTTAAGCATCGAATGATATTTCAATACAAAAAATAACTAAATGTCATTAGATGCATATTACAAAGCATTGTGCATGTGCAAAATTTCAGACTTTTATTGTAAAAACTAAATTTTTCAAAAACGTTAAAATGGCGGAATTCCGAGATCGTTGATCTGGAAAAAAATCACTAACTGTAAAGGTAGGAGGTTATAGTAATATTACATCTCCTACCTAGGAAATTTCATTCTAATCGGTTGTCGGTTCAGTAGTTCAGAAGCACTAATATACATACAGACATTTTTCAAAAACCACATTTTTGACGTGCTTCCCAATCAAAATATCGGAATAATTTCAATATCTTTCATTGTACGTAACTTTTGGATTAAGCAGGGAGAGAGAGAAAGCAGTATACTCTATCGTACACTAGTCTAGAGAGCTTTCGTGGGAAAAAGAAAATACTAGTGGGGGGGGGGATCCCCCGTGTACGCCAGCGAACGTAAATTCATTACATACATTGTTCTAGTAGAAAATTAAAAATCAGTAATTTTTTTGGAAATTTTCAAATTAAGATACTAAATTCAATGGAGACTATAATGTTTCGTAAGCGGACAATCATTGGAAAGGTACACTGCGTATAAATTATACAAAGGAGAGAAACTATGAAACAAATTTTATCTTGTGGTACCTAATCTTTCTTTCTTTTTCCGCTTACAGCTTACGAATGCACTTACGACAGTGACGTATGTAGCTTAGACGTGTTGTTGATTGTACACTTATTTTTTAATAATAAAGATGGAGTTGTGTACCATTCCACGACGCTTTTGAATGAATCCTTAAAAAGCTAAAATTAAGGACAATTAGTATTTCCACTCAATTATGTGACGCCCCTCAAGGATTGCCACCCGTGTGTCGTGCACCACCGCTTGGCGCGGTCCTGACTACAGAAATAGGAAGAAAATAGGTAATGTTTATAATCTTTCACTATTTAAATAAAATATAAAAATCTCACTCACTCGATATTGTTGAAGCACTAGACTTAGAATAGAACTGACAATCGTAATTTGATAATTACATTTTGTGTTCAATTTATGATGAAACAGTAGTCGAGATAAGTTTATCAATTTAAGAAATAAATCGTGTTTATTCGTACTCCTTAAAAGATAAGTTTTAACCATTTCATTTCAACTAATTATAATGACATAATATATTTTAACTTTAAAAAGGAAATATTTTCAAATGGAATGCAAGAGAAAAGTGGCTTACCTGTTTATTCAACAAATTATTCAATCTGAACGAAATACCGCGTAAAAACATAATATCGAGATAAGTATGTTTGCACATGCACGCTGCGTGAAATTAAAAATATGCTATAGCATGCTATGGTACCACTGATATAACTTCTGTGTGTTTAGGCTAGTGCTGCTTACTGCTGCTCTCGCTAAAGATAAAACTAATTAAGCAATATATTTATTTTAAAATGATTAAACATTACTAAATTTTCAACCACACCAGCACAAAGTAATGTTATAAACAATATGGCAATGATATAATTTTTTATGACTAATAAAATATTTGTATCAATAATAAGCCGCTTGTTCTTTAATAGTAATTTCGTACGTTCATTTCTCGCGGCGATGGTCGAATACAAGCAGGAAAATGCAGCACAATACTGCGTTATTTTTTATTCATTAGGAGGTATTTGCCGCCATATCTATTTGCTATTTGAGTAGGCGATTAAAACTTGCTATAGGACTATTGCAGACAAGGAGTTATATCACCGACATTAAAAATTAATACTTTGAGTTTTCTTTCAAACGACCTTGATACCTTTGACCTCATCTAATAAGCAAGTGATGCGTCAGTTTGACACATATATATTTATTTCGACTATCAAGTGTCGAGTAAAAGTAAATTTTTAGAGTTCTTTACTACGTTGTAGGGGGTTGTTTTAAAAATGTTCAGATGAATAAAAAATGTGCTTGCATTGTATATACAATACGCAGCTGTGCTGCGTATTGTATATACAATGCTGTAATATATGCATATTATCAGCATATATAAAGAGTAGTCATATGCAAAATTACATAAAAACGACTAAAGTGAATTTTTTCTGCTCAAATAGCGGAACTGTATTTTATAAAAAGGCAAATATCACTTTCCTTCGTTCTTATTTAATGTATTCACAATCTTAGCTTAACATTTTAAAGTTGTAAAGTTGTATTCTGTTAACGTTTGCAGCGTTCTACAAGTCAGTATTGTGACAGTTCGTTTACCTTACTTTTTTAACTTGCAGTTAACTTAAATGTTTGTTTACTTTTTGCTGAATTGAAATATTTACTAATTTAAAAACCTTATTTTCTCTTTTTGTTAAGATGCCTAGAAAATGTGCAAAAATATTTTTCTTTCCCTAATTTTCTTTTGTACAGCAAGCACTAAATACTATTAAAATACAGATGACAGTTGAAACTATTTTCAATCGAATTGGATTAAACTTCGAACGATTTTAACTCGACTAGTTTTAAAGTGTCGCGGATGTTACGTTTGCTTTTAGGTGTAGATAGTTGTTATTTGCAAAAGAATTCCATATTTTCGTTTAATTTTTCGGCGAATTTTAATAAAATGTCATTAGCTGGATATTTGTACCGTCTTGGATATAGATGAAGTAATATATACGATCTATGCCTAAAAGCGGCTATTACAAATTGCAATGAATCAATTTTTACTGTCAAATCGATAATGCAATTATATACTAACCTATTATTTTAATTTTGTATAGAGTATAAATAATTATTTTCTTATACTTACATCTAAATCTAGTAAATTTTTATTCATTTTCAGTTACAAATACTTGTTAAATATTCTAACCTAAATTCGAATCGTAAACGACTAAAATCTGAATATAGAATTTGCGCAAGGAGCTTTTTCTTATAGTTATAACCTTATATGAATGAGTTATAATTTTTTAAAACAAATCTTAGTTGTTTCTGGCGTACGGATGTTATACGGTATAAAAATGCGGTAAAATTAAGCTTTTGTACGGATGAGAGTATCGGTAAAATATATTTTATTTTAAGTTTTTTATTTAAGTCGGCGATTGACCAGCGCGGCGAAAATCGGTCGAAATAAATAAAATTCAAGAACAATAGTTTTTTACAATTTTATTGGTTTTAATTCAAGTTTTTAGTTTTTTTTTTCGATTTTATTAAGGTCAATATTTAAAGTAAGTAATATTTTTTAAACAAGTTTATTTAACTGTGTATACAAAATATATTATAACTAATTTAGTTAGTATTAACCGCATTTACAATGAACTGGTGTTATTTGGGGGTGCAGAGGAATGTTTTTTAAATAAATATAATTCAGACCATTTTGAACGAAATTATGTTATATTTTTTATATTACTTATAAAGTTTTTGTTATAATGTTATTTATAGTTTTTGGAAGCTTCCAAAATAAATACTTTACTATAAATAATGACTAACATTTTCAACATTTTAAAAACTATTTCATTAATTTTTTAACATTTTTTCATGAATTCTAAAGGAGTGGAATAGATCAGTGCAGCAATGTAAGAATGTACCATCAATGTACCGACTGTTATCTATCGTCGGACTCAAACGGATTAAAAGAATAAAAATAAATAAAGATGATTCACCTACTAAGAAGGAAATGGTAATACTTTTACCATTTATGTTCAACAGGGAAAGCAGCCTGGGACTGGTCCGTGACTGGACACTCGTTTATTTCAAAGTGCTTTGGACATGATGCCATGACTTTTTTGTATGACAATAAACCGGGAAAAGAAAGGCAACGTGGATTTAATTGGTATACAACGGTAAGGTTTTACTTGGAATTATTGGCATACTCAAAACATTAAATGTTTATGATGTTTTTTGCTGCATTAAGAAATCTATATTATAAATACTGGAGATTATCTTGCTATTGTACCTTCAATAGTATTCTATATCTATAGTATTAAATATTCGCTTAATTCCTTTAGAATTTCAAATAATTGAAAATTGTCTCTAGTGGAAGTACTTAAAATTACTACCAGGCGATCCTTTACCGAAATGTAATCACGAAATTTGTATTCTACTTTACGGTTCCCGGTTTTAGGTTGTAGATATTAAATAACAATTTAAAATCGGCACTTTAAATTGCTCCTGAGCCCAAATTCTGAGTTTGTTAGATGATTGTTTTGTGAAAGAATTTTGAAATTCTATTGATCATTATTTTTTCCAGTATCTTTGAGAGTACTGGTAAGAGTATTATGGATCTGTAGTTGTTACAATCATCAAGATGGTCCCTTTTTGCCGATTGGAATTACTTTTGCTACTTTTAGTGGACCTAGAAAGGTCTCTGTTTCTATACAATGTGTTAAATATTTTTGTTAGGTGTGGCATGATGATGCCTGCGCCAATTTTTAGCAATTTAGTTGAATACTTGTGGATATCTTCAGATGTCTTATTTTTTAGGCTGTTAATTATTAATGCGATTTCATTTTCACATGTGCGCCACATGACAAGAGTAATCCCATTTGTTCTCTTTACGATTACTGTATCTGTCGATGGTCCAGTTCTATACAGCAACAAGTCCAAATTTGACAATTTTTAGTTTATCGCAAAAATAAGTTCTTATTTAGTTGTTTTATCAATTTAATAAAGCAACAACTCGATCATTTTAAATTTCGGGCCTCCATAGTAGATATTTCTCTATTGCAATAAAATTATTTTACGATTTCGCTAGCTTAATACCGCAACAATTTGATATATTGCCTTTTGCCCCTATGTATTTGATTGTCCACCTGGTTTCATATAGCAATATTTCGAGTTATTGCTTTATGAAGCCGTTAGTATGTTATCTGTTGCATGGTTTTCTTTGATATTTTGAGGTTAATTTTGCGTTATTATTTCGTCTGATAGTTTGATTTAGGAAGTTTTTGGGTTTTTTCTTAACTTAAAGTGGTGGTTAGAGTACAAGATGAACGAATTTAAATTAAAAAAAAAATTGGAAAAACAAGAACTACCTATTTGTTACGCTTGGCAATTAGGTACTTCTTAAAATTATACTTAGCTGTGTATATTTCTTTCGTTAAATGGCTATATTACTAAAATAAATTATATTTGAGAAGACTACAGAATTTTTTCACAGCTACCTATCTAATACCTATCTAGCTGTCTAATATTGTAATTGAGGATCTAACACAAATAGAATTGAAACATGATTGTAACATTATTGAACCTTCTTTAACGGATAACGACGCGCAGGGGCAACTAGATTTCTTAAATGTGGGCATGGAAAACATAGGTCCAACCGCGAAGCATTTAAACGATATTTCAGCAAATAGTATTGACACTTCCTTAGATGGTGTTTATTTAGAGGAGCAATTAGAGATTTTAAATATGGATTGTAATAGCACAGTTCATGCTACAGAATACGATATCAATAAATTTGTTGGCGAAATCCACACCATTGCGCCAAAGTCCATCGAAGATTTATTTATCGAGTTTATAAGTTTATTTATCGACATCCCACAATGATTTACCATAAGTGGCATTGACAACAGATACTCAGCATTCTATTTCTGATAATTCAGATATTGATTCAAGCGACTCAACGTACTTACCTGATCATAGTGATTCATCTGGGTCTGATGAAGATTTAAATTTACCTGCTAATGGTGAGCAGAAAAACATGTGGCTGATTTTGAGACACAAGAAGAACCTGATCAAAATCTTGCAGTAAATAAGCTACTTACAAGAAAACGCTTACGAAACCCAAATAAATGGGAAAGGTCAGTTGCTAAAAAGAAAAGAAAAGAAATACTGGATTGGATTACATCAGTTCAAAGAAAAAGCAAGTTAAAGGTCGAGAAGTTAGACCACCTTGTACTGACAAATGTAGGCTCAAATGCAGAGATCTTTTTTCTCGTGAAGACAGATCTCTATTTTCACGCTTCTCTGTCTTCACGCTTCACGTTCCAAAAGCTTTTGGAACATCGCAGATATTAATCGCCAGAGAGACTATTTTTTGCAATGTATGGAACAAATAAATCCAAAATATAGGATTCATACCCATAATAGTATCATACTCAAACAAGAAAGTATGACAAACACGAACGAAATATAACAAAAAGTCACCCTTACACATTATTTAAAAAAAAATCGTATGTTGAAAATGAATACAAACAAATTGATGTACGGTACAAAATTAGAAGTTCTTATCAAACCAATATTGAACTCTTTGATTGAACCATTGAACTTAAAAAGCTTTACACAAATCTTTTTACGTGTAAATTTTTTTTAAAATTTAATTATAAGTTACTTTTTTAGAGTTTTCTTTTGTAAGTACTTATTAAAAAATTATCTTATAATACAAAGTTAAGTTAATGTCTTATTGTATGAAAATAAAAAATAATACTCTAAAATGGAGCAAATAAAATGAGACAACGTAATTATGTTTCACATGGCAACAAGACACAAAAGTACAAATTATCACTCAAAATTGACAGATCATATTTTATTCATGTTGTCTAATATTGTCGGACTATCCTCTGTTATCAATTACCCATAAAAACAATCGAAATAAAGCCATATTAAATGATTTATACGTTAGTAATTATGTCTAATCTTAAAATTTTATTTCTGAGGAACTACCATTTTTGACTTGTTGATGTATGGAACTTAACCATCGCTATGTTGTACGAATGGTGTATGTTAGATGTAACCAGTTTATCCGCATTTTGCGTGAGAAATGTGTTTCTGTATTTATGAGGTGCTACAGTGTTGTCTATTTTTATTATAGAGATCTCTATTTTTTTCAAGTTCTGATGTTTTTTTTTTGTGGCTAGGGTCTCTCTATATTTTGTCCTAAATCAGCACGTTTTAGCAACAGCGATAGTATATTAATATTAATTACATTTTTAATCTGAAGAAACAATTCTTAATTAATGTAAGTGTGAAAACTTATTTTTATTACTAGCGAGAATAATATTTACTTATCGTATCTTTTAAGTACAAAAAGGAAATTCAATTAATATGGTTAATTATCTACAAACGTAAGATAATGCATTTTCTGTTATAAATATAAACAGACAGACAGACGTACATTCATTCTCAACTGTATATGTACATTTCTAGATCGCCAAATCGCAGCAAATTTATTTATTTAATCTATTTTCAAGAGATTTAAGAGTTTTTAATTCTTATGGTAACATCGTCTGTTACAAACTATAGAAAAGATATATTTAATCGGATTCTTCATGGCGTTCAATACTTTCTTGATTGTAGTAATAGTCAGCAAAACTGTCTCTAACAGCTTTGGCTGCCCTGGAATTATTTTTAGACTTTGTTCTTTGCAACTGCATCAAAGATCTATCTAGTATTTCCCCAATACAACTCAAATAATTGGTCCCATTTTCCTCTATAAGAAAGTTATGTAGGTAGCAGCATGCTAAAATTACAATAATCGTTTTCTTCGGAACAAGGTACATAATACTTAATAGAATTCGAAAACGTGCCGTCAATATGCCGAAGGCATTTTCCACAACTGAATCTTACATCGAAATATTTTTTAGCATTCGGTTTCATTAAATTTGTATGCAACGCAAAAGCTTCAACCGCTACTAAGCCATACGAAAAATTCTGAAAATTATTTGATAGGTGAAACCGGTGGAATTCATTTCCCCGTTTGAAACAGTTCACCAATTTTTGAGTGGAAAATCAGTCCTTCGTCTGATGTTCGGCCATTAATGCCAACGTGTACCATGATGAACTTTTTAGTAGCGCTGACCACCGCTAATAGAATTATACTGAAAAAATTTGTAGTTATAGTATGTTGACCCGGAATTTGTAGGTTTTATTATAGCCACATGCTTTCCGCCTATCGCTCCAACACAGTTCCTAATTTTAAATTTACCTTCGAATTCTTGGAATACCGATTTCCAATCCTCAGGGATGGCAGGCATCTGAAATAAATAATTGAATTTATAAAGAAATATTACTATAATGAATTGATGTATCTTTTACAGGAATCTCAAGACCAAGGGGAAAGTTTTTATTCTAATTCTAAAAATTTACCTAAATCACCTAATTCTCTATCACCAGGAACTTCGTGCCCTTCAATTACACCTTATCCACGGACACCATCAAAAAAAAAACAAAGAGTCCAGGCAGACCAGAATGAAACCCGTAGCAGAACAGAATGAACTGCTTAAAGTCGCTTGTGATTATCTGTCTAATAGTGCCTCACAAGATGATGAATGTTTTTTACTGCTGCCAAAGTGTGGGCAAACAATTTAATAATCCTTGAGTCACTACAAAAGAAATTGGCAGAAAAAGCAATCAACGATGCCTTTTTTGAGGCAGAAATGCAAACCCTTCATAGGAACTCTGTCAAAAGCAACATTGCCAGTTGTAGTCCCATGATGTCCCTACCTGGCTGCTCATCCTCCACGTCAATCCTAATTAGCCCACCATCCTTGATGAATTCTGAAGTACATAGATAAGGGTCTCTCATGTTTCAAAAATTGCTTGAGATGTAGCTGAAGCAAGGAATCTTAAAGTAAGCGCTAATCTGTCACGAACTGAAATTGAATCTCTCATAACTGTATTCATTGTGCATAAATATGGTGCCAATATGGTGATCAACGTCGATACGGTAGTCATTTTTATAGTCATCTAAATTCTAAAGCATTGGTTGCTGAGATCTCACGTAACAATGTGAACTGACTATACTGATGACGTTTATTAACCATTTCTTCTTCCACACTCTGCGTGTCACTGGTCTTCTGTTGCCCAATGCTATGACAATGGCCAAACAAGTCTTCTTTAATAATTTTACTTAGAGACATGTACGTTTTGGTGTTTCAAAGTCAACTGAACTAAAATTTCTTCAATCAGACTGTCAATGATAAGTGTAGGGGCTTCATGATTGAAGTCAGGAATGACAGTCTGATTTTTCAGTCAGATTCTCATTCCTGATTGACCGTTTAAGGCCCGCTATTTCCGTTATTTTTTCTGTAAGTCAGAGCTCGGTTAAACAAGCGATATTAATTTATTCTTCTACCATTAGTGCTTCTTCGGCATTTAGTTTGTTTGTTATGCTTTGAACATTGACAATAAAGAACAATTAAATTATTGATATAATACTTTTTGGACTTTTCGGGTATAGAAATGAGTAAAAAAATTACTATACTTAATTACATGAACACGGACTAAACGGTCAATGAATTTATATCATTCCTATTGATAAAATTATCTCGATGGCTGTTATGTCACAAATTTGCTGTTGTATTTCAAATTTAACTATTAAATTAGAACTTTCATTTCTATTTAAGTGTAGTGCTTGAATAATACGTTAGTGAGTGAGTGATTTATATTTTAATTACTAGGAGGTAATAAAACATTACTCTTATATTTTATATCCTTTAAACAAATTTATTTCTATTTAGCTAATTATTTATTTACTTCTATGTAAGAAAGAAATCTGTTTACGGGACCGCCACCCTATCCTTCGTATACAGAAAATTAGAACTTTTAGTATGTACTACATAAAATAAAGGTTAATCTGTTAATAATTTTAATAATTACCATGCCATTAAGGTAATTTTTAATCTGAATATCTCAGCTCTTGATAAGGTGGGAACTCGGGGATAAATGTGTGTTATTGATCTATCTGAAGATATGAAGTCTTACATTTTTAACATAACATTATTGTTTTCAAAAGAAATAGTTTTTCTTTTCCTCTTTTATAGTTAATGAAATTTTCTCTAAAGGTTTAATATTTCAACTTAATGATCTGTTTTTTAACGCGTTCAACCGCTGAAAATTTAAAAGATCTTCCAATACAAAAAACTAGGAGTCGTATGGTAGGAGCTGCAATATTTGTATCAAATAAAACACACCACTCATATCTGCAGAAAAAATTCTGCACTCATGAAAGTGTAGTAGAATACGTCTTCGCAGAGCCGGAAGAAAGGTTTTTGGGGCCCTGATACAAAACATAATTGGCGCCCAATAAAAAAATATTTATTGTATAATAATTATTGTTGTTGTTTTGGTTAATAATTATTGTTGTTGTTTTGGCGCCCCTCTTGTGTTAGCGCTCTGATGCGTAGCATACTTTGTTTACCGTCTTCCTCCGGCCCTGTTCAGGTTCACAAGTTCAGGAACTCAAAATAAATTGTTTTATTGAATTTTGACCTACAGTCACTGGTTTGCAAATGTTCTGTAGTTATTTAATTCACAGTGTCGTAGGATACTCAGTGGCGTACCTAGAACTTTTGCCGCCCGGGGCAGTCTCCAATTTGTCGCCCTTTCTAAGTCAACCAATTGGTGGTTTTTATAAATTAATAAACATAAATAAATAATTGCAATTGAGACAAACTATAGATGGGAACTTTGTT